>VWZI01003941.1:315734-372766 GCA_013396835.1 Psilopogon haemacephalus | reverse complement strand
TTTTTTTTTTTTTTTTTTTTTTCCCCCTGATAATGTCATAGATTCTAAAGGTACAATTTAAAAATCATGTTTAATTTTTAGGTCTTTGTAGCTAGGCACAACAGAGAATGCAAGTGAGAGAAACCCAGAATAACGATATCTGTCCAAACTGACAAACAGCAAACAAGAACAGTAAAAATCACCCAATAGTTAGCATATTGTTGCTTACAGAGAACAACATAATCAGTATTTTCACCTTGCTGAAAATCCAAATATCAGGTTTATCAGACAGTTTGGACAATTTTTCCTAGTTAAAATGGCTACATGAATAATTGCAATAAACAATAGAGAAGTTATAGGATGGGATGTTTCATCAAAACAATGATGCAATATCAAGACTTTTTAATTAATTTCCTTTTCAAATTTTATTTTGTGGCCCAGATTTAACTGCAAAGGACATCCTCACCTCAATGAAGAGATCTATATATAAAAACATCTGAATACCCGTTAAATTGAAATTCCTACATTATATCACACAAATAAATGTGAAGGTATTCACATCTGCCCTTCTTTGAAGGGTGAGCAAATCAGATACCAAGCAAGTGAGGTGCCCCAGACCATTCACGTCCATTTTAGCACACAGATGATCCCATGTCTTTTCAGCCTGATTTCCAGACCACACATATATATGTGCAGCTAAAAAAAAAAATTATCTACTACTATACTAAATAGCATATTGCAATACATACATCTTAACATAAGCACTTGATAAATTTTGCTGTACCATAGTATATCTAAGCAAACCTAGAGTACTGCCAAAAACTTTAGAAACTTGAAAATTAGGCCTTTATAAAACATAGAAGTGTTAATATAATGACAGCAATTAACTGCAGGAAGAGATTTGAAACTCTAAAGTTACGTATAAATGAGCAGCATGGCTCATAATGACAGTATCTAGCTACCCAATGACCACCCAAGTACAGAGATGCTTAGAAGCAAGTAATGGATTTCCTACAACAATCTCAAAACTTTCTNTATATATATGCACACACACTTGGGAAAACAGTCAAACAACTTAAACAAACAGAAGTTTATAAATGTGTTTTATGACAAAATTTTAATTGATCATATCCAAGAGTCTAAAATATGAGCAGAAAAAAACAGCTATAAGTGACAGTAAAATGAGGCAAAACAAACCATTTCTCACACTTTAATGAAATCTTGACTGAAAGGATTGAAATGCTGTAAAGAAATTTAATTACAAATGAAATTCAAAACTATAGCTACTACATGCATTCTTCTGTATGTCAGGCAGATCAGCCTCAAAATGCATTGAAATAACTCTACTTAGACAAAAGTACTGTACGCAGAGCACGCAAGCTTGAAAATCTGTTACACAAGATCATCTTTAATTCAGACTTTTTTCATACTGTAGTAACAACCTGAGCACTTAAATGGATCATAGAATCACAGAATGGTTTGTGTTGGAAGGAACCTTTCCATATTATCTAATACAACCACCTTTGCTGTGAGCCAGGACATGTTCAACTACATCAGAATGCTCAGAGCCCTGTCCAATCTGGCCTTGAATGTTTCCAGGCGTATGGCTGGCTTTCTTGGCTGAGGGACTACACTTGTTAGTGCAGATAAACCATAGCCCAGAAGGCCTGCAATAAAAGTTTAGGGTAAAATATAATAAGAAAAAGCCATAAAAGAGAACACAGAAACATATGGGGAAATGTCTACTTACCATCCTAACTGCTATCAGCAGTGGCCAATAGGCATTACATTTAGACCAGTGAAAGGTTGGACTGGATGATCTTGAGGTCTCGTTGAACCAGATATATTCTGTGATATTCTATGAACTCTGTGTATAAATATGCATGATCCTTATCTTGACTTTTTGCTGCTCTCTAGCATTTAAAATTACATCTTTTTTCACTGCAAATCTTGGATCATTTATGCTCCTCCACCTAAATTTCTTCATTATGTAAAAACAAGATTCTTGGGGAATCACCGTTTCGCTGACTTTAACCACTCTTTATTTTCCCTTACCTGCGAGAGATGGCCAATACTATATATATATATAAATCTTTATTTCTTCAGTGTTGTTAAAAATACTCCTTTGAATACATTTTTTTATGACCTTAACAAAGAAATAATATGGAAGGGTTGCATGTAGAAATTGTCTTATACATAGTGTGAATACAGAAAACTTTTTTAGTAGACTAATATTCCATATTACAAAAAGAGTACTATAGTTTTCCAAAGTATGGTACTACATATAATTAGAAGAAATACACCAAAACTGGAATTTACTAATATTTTATGCATTTGCACTTTGACTTATCATTTGAAAGTTAGGACTACATTAATTTTCTTCCCCAGCTCTATATATTTCCTATAACAGCATTACACTATAGGTAAGCAAAGCACTTTATATCTATTTTAAGCAGAAAAATGTATTTCCACTTTAGAAGTGTTTTTTCCACACATGGAAATTTCTTATTTTACCTGCTCTATAGAACAAAACACATCAGTAATACTGTTCAGCTACTACATAATATCACATTTTCTTAAATAGAGAAGTCCCTAAGAAAATACATAAAGATACCTCTCCCTTTCAGCATTGTTTCTATGCTTCTAAATGTTAAGAGAATGAAGTGAAAATTAAATATGCCTCTATTTTCCTTCACAAGAGAATGTACTCAATCAAAACACTAGGTAGAGTGTCCCTGCCCATGGCAGGGGGTTGGAACTAGATGATACTTGTGGTCCCTTCCGACCCTGACTGATTCTATGATTCTATGAATGAAAGTGTTACAGAAGATCTCAAAATCTTTAAAATAACACAAGTATTTAGCTTTCAGCCATTAAAATGCATGATTATATTGGACATGGCCAACACTTCATTTCCAATGTTTCAAAGAAATGAACTTTCCATAATTCATTTCTTACTTTTAATTCCTTCATCTCCCAGTGCTGACTCATTTCATTGGCTACAGAAAGCAGAATATCAAGACTGCTAAGTAATGATTTTCACTTAAAGCAGCTTTTTATACTCATCTACACTTTGTGGTAAACTTGCCAAAAATAAAAACTATTATTTCAGGTAAGTGAAGTGTTTGCTTAATTATATAATAAAAATAGTTCTCAGCCTGAGTTGACCATAGAACCTTTTAACTCCTATATAATACTTTCAGGGGGGTGGGGAGAAGGGGAACACACACACACACAAAAAAAAAATAAAAAAAAATCCAATCCCCTCTTCCCCAAAAACCCAGAGACAAAAACTGCCATGGAGAGCTATGTATTCAGAAACAAGTAATAATATATAATTCATTAACAAGATTTATTTTATGTCCTATGGAGAGGGTGGCCTTTTAGGAAAGAAAATTCTTTCACTTCAGGATATATTCTCTGTCTCTAAAGTTCATAACAAACAACTGGATTGAAGAGGTATTTCCATCAGCCACTAACCAACATAGTCAACTATTCAGCATCACAGGGGGGAAAAACCAACAACTTGTGGTGTAGCATTATCCACTTAAAATATATTCCAGCCTTGAACATGTAACAGCACCATAAAAATAAAAGTAGTACTTTTTATTATCTCAAAATACCAATGTGAACAGAAAGCTTGAAAGCACTTACAGGGTGGTTTCCAAATATCCTGATGGAGACTATTTACAAGTTAGTTAAGACTTTATTGAATGCCAAAATTTAAGGAATAGGAAAAAAGTCAATAACTGAAATTTAGCAAATGGCTTTCCAGATAATGATCCAAGAATGGAAATTTTGGATAAGGTTTTAAACACCAACATGTTGATATGTATAAAATATAATGGTCTCTAATAGCCAGTACAAAAAGAATGGAAAAACATAATCAAGCTATGCTAAAAAAAGCCTCCTGAGTTAGCAAAACAGATTTTACGTAGCCTTCAAAGGGAAGCATCGCAAGCAAGGATCTTTATTCAGATTTTGTCAAATAAATTCTGTCTGGTTAGGAAACAAATTCAATCATGCTTAAAATAAAGTTTTGCCATAAACTTGTAGCAACTTCTCAATGCAGTAAAAGCATAATATACACATTTCTAGATGGTCTCTGTTATGAAGTGATGATTACAAACATGAATTTTCATTCAAATATTAAGAACATTAACAATTTATGACAAGACAACATCACATTCCCAGAGGATATTTTAAGGTATTGAAGGACTGAAGGCACCTGGTTTGAATAAATAGCAATTCTGCATCTTCAGCTTGTGCTTTTCACCTGATACAGAACATCCTAGTCAGTAACATGGTGAAGATTTACCAATCTTTTTTTTTTTTTTTCCCTGTTTTACTCATCTGAAAGAATTAAACTATGGATTGCAGTTAGGAGACGCTCAGGGACAGGCTTTGCTGAACCATTCTTTACAAAGCAATGAATATGCTGCTTTAGAACAATTTGATGTAGCCATTCTTGGTGGCCACCTAGAGTTCACTGACAAGAACAGAAAAATAACTAAGCACTATGAAAACGGGAACAGGAACATGGAAAAGCAGTACCTCCTACAGTTAGGACTGAAAGAGTAAAATGGCCAGGTACTTGTAGATGTAGTAGAATTAAAAGTAGTTTTCTAAATTTGGAAAGTGGAAGAACACATGAACAGATATAAGACAGCCAATATTGTTTCTTAAAAAAAAGATCTATTTTCATAATTGTTCTTTATATGCATTTCTTGTCAAAGTTCTGTTTGGAGCACTATAATAAATCCTTACTGTAAGCATCCTATGAGGTAGTAAGAACAAGTGCATGTCATAGTTCGACAGAGAACCTTTATCTAAAGTGCCAGTCTTGGCAGTACGACAAACATCTGAAGGTTTGAAGATAACTCACATATCAGGCTTATCAACATGAATACCATAAATGGCTTCAGAAAAAGGCCTGATGTCCAGATATGTTACTCAGATGACATTAACAAGTGCTAAGTAACTGCTGCAGCTCTCCAGGGCAGTGTCCTCACAAAACAGAAGCAGCAATTAGTACCAGTCAGTTCATTCATCACTGCACAAGGAGATAAGTCCAAGTTACAGAGGTAGTATTTCCTAACTTCTAATGCTTCATTTTGCAACACTGATACTACTTTAATACAGTTCATAAAATAAAGTTTACACGACTACATGAAATTTGTAAGAGGTCCAATTTCACTACTGTTAAAAAAAAAAAAAAAAAAAAAAAAAAGGAAGGTAAATTTAGCTTATTTCACACATTAAAAACAGAATCAAATTTCTGCTCATTGCATATCCTAAACACTCAATCCAGTCAATTAGAATATTGTTTGATGTCATTGTCTTCTAAATTAAAGTAACTGGAATACTGTGCAATACAAGTCATCAATTTTAGCTCAACTTATTAAAAATTCAGCCAAATTCTGTAAGGCCAAGCAGTGATAAGACAGTATATCTTGAGTTGGGAACTGAATGACTTTACAAGGTGTGGGGTCAAAGGTTTGACTTTGTGGTTATGACTGTACTTTTTCATATACATATGGGGTTTAAGGAAAAGGTTACAAAAAGTAAATTTTCTTATGATAATTGCAATTTGAAAATAAACATTGAACTTCAGAGCACAGCAGATATTTCTAGGTAATTTATACAATAAGAAGGTAAGTAGAATATTTAAAGTATTAGCTTTTATTCTTTGCTTAATGGAAGCGTTTTCCGGTTTTTAAAAATATGAGTCTTAAGTGCTGATGTGACTTGTATAATTAAAAATCTCTACAAGACAATCCACAGACCAACTCATACTGCACTTTCTTCACAAGGTCTATAAAGACTAAGTAGCTCTCAGAGCATTTTCATCCATAGATGCCAGAGTATATAACCATAGATACAGCATACTAAATGTGACACTTATTTAATTTTATAAAAGAAGAAATAGAGCCATGACTGGCTGGAGAGCAACCCTGAGGAGAGGGACTTGGGGGTGCTGGTGAACAAGAAGCTCAGCATGAGCCAGCAGTGTGCACTTGCAGCCCAGAAAGCAAACCAGATCCTGGGCTGCATCAGGAGAGGTGTGGCCAGCAAGTCCAGGGAAGTGATTCTCCCCCTCTATTCCACTCTATTCCCCATCTGGAGTACTGCGTCCGGTTCTGGAGGTCCCTATTACAAGAGGGATGTGGACATGCTGGAGTGTGTCCAGAGAAGGGCCACGACGATGATCAGAGGGCTGGAGCACCTTTCCTATGAGGACAGACTGAAAGAGATGGGGCTGTGCAGGCTGGAAAAGAGGAGGCTCCAAGGTGACCTTATTGTGGCCTTCCAGTATCTGAAGGGGGTCTACAGAAAAGCTGGGGAGGGACCTTTTAGGCTATCAGGGAGTGACAGGACTAGGGGGAATGGAGCAAAGCTTGAGGTGGAGAGATTCAGACTGGACGTGAGGAGGAAATGATAGCCTGGAATGGGTTATCCGGGGAGGTGGTTGGAGGCCCCCATCCCTGGAGGTGTATAAGGGCAGGCTGGATGAGGCTGTGGGCAGCTTGATCTAGGGTAGGGTGTCCCTGCCCATGGCAGTGGGGCTGGAACTAGATGATCCTTGTGGTCTCTTCCAACCCTGACTGATTCTACGATTTTCTAAGTTCTTCACAGAGAGTGATTTCCCATTGGAATGGGCTGTCCAGGGAGTTGCCATCCCTGGAGGTGTTCAAGAAAAGACCGGATGGAGCACTCAGTGCCATGGTCTAGTTGATTGGATAGGGCTGGGTGATAGACTGGACTGGATGATCTTGGAGGTCTTTTCCAACGTGGTTGATTCTATGATTCTATGAACACATATAGGACATTTTATACATATGCTGCTCAAAGCCACCTGAACATGAGTCAGTTCTGGTTCAGAAAACACTCACCTAGGATACTATGGCCCATAGAAAAGTGAAATAACTCAGTTTTTTGGTCCCACTCTGAAGCTCTAGTTGCTTTATTCATCATACATCAAATAGTCTGCTAACAGTTGGTCTATCTTATAGAAAATACAGACAAAATTCATTAACTTTTCCAAACACTCTTGCTACCCAAAGAGGAGGAAATTTTTATAACCATTAAAAGTCATGCTGTATATGCAGGAAGAAGAGACTTAAAGAAGTGAAAGTCTCACTATAAGCTACTGCTCAAAGTTTTGATAGGTTGAAAGAGCAGCTGGATAAACTCATGGAAGAAACATTCATTGAGAGCTACTAAAAACAAAGACGCCTCTAGCTCAGGAAGTCTGAACTACACATAGCTAGAGGTTAGGAAAGCATCCTGTGAAAATATCCCTGTATGTTTCTCGTTTTCTCATACTCCTTCCTTAAAATCCACTGTTGGCCAGTACTGGAGATGATATATAACAGGTTAAATGAACCTTTGATCTGATCCCAGTACAGAGTTTAACAGTATCTGTCTAGGTGCCTTGGGAATAATATTTTAGATTTCTAATCCTTCCTTTTAAGGGAGCATTAAAATATGTTATTAAGATAGAATTTTTCTCACAAGGTGTCCTTAATATAAGTTACTTGACAAGATATCCCATTCTTGAGTAATCTGTAATGCATAATTTTATGCTACTTAATGGTATTTCTTAAAAGGCTTAATTTAGTGTTTGGTTTAGTTAATTGTACTCAGGCTTGTGGATCCTTGTGCTTTGTCCTTTTATTTGGTGTTCTCCTCATTTTAAACAAGCAGTGGAAGAACTGAAGCCAAGTTTTAGATCTGAGTAAATCACATTTTCCATATTTATGGAATATGTACTGTCATTATTATGGGTAAAATTTGGAGTTTGAATTTGGATTTCATCATCTGCCAAGAAATACTTGGTCTCTCAGTTTACAGTGGTCCACCACCCAAAGAAACTGAGGCTAGGAAACTGCAACCCTAGTTAAGGTTCTCCTCCCAAATGTCCTAGAACATTGTAAATTTTTAATTACTACATTACACATTATGACCAAAGTGTTTAAATCAGAGCACAGAAACAGAGCCTTCCCTTCTTGAAATTAAATTTTCATTTTATACTCATTACTTTAGCTAAATGCCTTACTGAACATTTGAACAAAGAATCTAGCAAACTATGCAAAAAACAATTGTTAAGGGTGTTTTGGAAGCAGGAAAAAACCTCTTAAACCAGCATTAAAAAACCTTCCGTACTGTAATCCTACTTGTTAAAATGCTTTCAAACTTCTTATACTACAGAACTTTCTATTTAATAAATGTATGAAGTTCTTTGAACACCAATGATAAAGTAGATTACAAATTTGTATATTTGATAGCAACACCAGATCCAACCCAGTTTCAATGCTAGTTATTGGGACATGCAGTACTACTCAAGTGAGATGTATTTTTTTATTTTGAGTCAAAGGAATTGCTCAATTTCTAAATATTAAGAAAATGGCCTTTGAGGATCACAGGTGTCTTTGCTAGCTCAAAATTCCAAATCTAGAATGCTTACAGACACAAGCTTCTTTCTCACATACATCTATAAAAGATGTGCCAGCAGATTACATCAGTTCAGGTTAGAACACTTACTAAAGTCGCATGTCACTGAATACCAGGAAAAGAATTGTAAGGTATCAACAACTGGAAAAGGTCTCAAACTGACACCTTTCCTTCAGTGCATGATACTATACATGAGCCTGGGGACAAGGCAGAAGCAACACCACTACTCTCTGAAAATGACCAAGCTGGTAAGGATGAGAGAGTTAAAGCCAGGCTGAAGGAGCATTGCACTGAGAGCATGACACTTTGCAGGTCTGAAAACTGTTACAGAATGCAACAAAATGAATTAATTCCAATGCCAACAGCTCACTGCATTTGCTGTCCAGTTTTGGAAAAAAGAACCTAAACAGACTTCTTCATATTAAATACAAGAATCCTTCCAGATACCATAAAAACATTAAAAAAGGATAGGCTAGCACCCCATTGCACCAATATGATTTTTTTGAAGTGAGAAATTGAAAAATAAAATCTGATTTACATTTAATCTATCTCAAATTATTTCTCCTTGCTCTCCATACTTGTGGAACAGGTTATGCCAACTACAACAGGAGCTTGAGTTGATGTGATTGACCTCATTTAGCCTTCCACTTGTGCTTACATGAACCTGCAAAACAGCAGTCTCTCACATGGCATCAACATGTCTACAACCTTAAAAATTACTTTCAAAATAAGACAAAATAATTTGAGCTATGAGAAAGTGGCTATTATTTCTGAGTGCACCGTTCTCTCCAAATGTTAAATTGAATTAACTCCTAGTAAAAATAACTAACAAGATATATAAAGCTGATGAGAAACACCACTAAGGGCAAAGAAAAACATTTTGAGCTTCAACATGTACTTGTGATCTGCCACTCTAGAATACTTTCTTTCAAAGTACCATTTTTGGAGACAAATCATAAACCAAAGCTTTAAAGCTCACATATCAGTTAAATATTCATGTGTAACTGAGATTTTCACATTACTTTTAAAACACTGAATAGTAAAATACCACAAAAACTAAGATCTAAAAGTTGGTTACTTGTTACTACATTTATTTTCACAAGAACGTAATTTTATTAGCTATCTTCTCTTTGTGCTTATCTGCAAATCACTGATTTCCCACTCAAGTTTTCCCTCCTCAAATCCTTGTTATAAACTGGAAAATCCTTTACCAGGGCAAAATTCTGTAACAATAAGATGAAAAAATACAAAATGTTTTGCAGGAATGCACAGAGGTCCTTCTGTTGCTCTTGGTAGGACTACAGCAACAGGATTCCTTTAAAAAGCAAGTGCCTGAAAAAGAATAAAAGACTACTTTCCATGGAACTGAAATTATTCCAGAACTAAGCTGACTCTAAGTTATTGAGGATTTATATTCACTAACTTATCTGTGTTCTTCTCAGTCTTAACCACATTTCTTACCCTTAACTTACCATGTATTTCTTACCCTTATCATATAATGATTTTCAGCCCCTAACACACAAAGGACATAGAACTGTTGGAGCAAGTCCAGAGGAGGGCCACAAAGATGACCAGAGGGCTGGAGCAGCTCCGCTATGAGGACAGGCTGTGAGTTGGAGCTTTTCAGCCTGGAGAAGAGAAGGCTTCAAGGAGACCTTACAGTAGCCTTCCAGTATCTGAAAGGGGGCTACAGGAAGGCTGGGGAGGGATGAGGAGTAATGGGTTTATACTGGAAGAGGGGAGATTTAAACTGGATGTTATGAGGAAGTTCTTTACAGTGAGGGTGGTGAGACACCGGAACACATTGTTCAGGGAGGTTGTAGATGCTCCCTCCCTGGATATGTTCAAGGCCAGGTTGGACGAGGCCTTGAGTGACCTTTTCTAGTGGGAGGTGTCCCTGCCTGTGGCACAGCAGGGTTGGAACTGGATGATCTTTGAGGTCCCTTCTAACCTAAACCATTCTATGATTTTACACATGGTACCATGTTTTCAGACAGTCTTTTGGATTCGAGTATTCTCCCCACCACCCTGAATCTCTAAGGAAGATAATCCCAGCCATCAGCAAAGTCTCTCACATCTATTTCTGCATCGCTACTTTCAACACTAAACTCTACAGTGAAGTGGAAAAACACCCAGTATCCTTTGAATATCTTACCGCAACATATCCAAGACTCCATGCACTGTTCAAGTATGCTTGTATACTTATCATCGTGATCAAGGTACCTACACCAATAGGATGCACTGAAGTTTGCCATTTACCCTGGACAAACTAAAACAGGCAAGAAAGCTGAAAATTAAATAAACAGCAGAAACAAAATGAAAGGAAAGATAAGCATTTAAGTGCTCCTTATCTTTTGATATCCTCCAAAGGTTTCTCTCATTTTTTGGGGTCAAAGTGACAGTTTATTAGCATTCCAAGATTTTGGACTTGCATTTGTGTATTTTTTTTCCCCCTTCTCCCTCTGAATACTTCTTCACTAACTTAAATATTTAATAATGCTTACTTCAATCAGAAGGGTATTCTAACCTTGCTTTTATCACCAGGGCTCACACACTGGGAATGGTCTTTCTCTCTTGGTCACAGTCTGCTGTGATTATCACCTACTTAGCCAGTAAGCACAGTACTAACTGTGATTTAAATGTATGATTCATATGGAAATAAACATTGTCTTCCAAAAAAATCATTTATCCTGATATTATAATTACCTAGTTTTAAATATCCCTAAAGTAGTACATTAAAATGAAAACTGATACATTATATATTACATGTTAATGATCAACACCTTTACTAGTACTAATCCTATTTCCAGATACTGTTAACTTCCTATGTTCTCCTAAGTATGAGTGCAAAGGAAACCTCGAAATGCAAAGCTTTCCAGGTATGTGCACAGAGAGTCACAGCTGGGGAAGATAGGAGCATGATCCTGTTTTAAGATCCAGAAGTCAATCTGTCTTAGAGGAATGGGTGAAAAACATTGGGTCACTTCTTAAACAAAAGGCATAAGGCAACAAAAATGTTTATAAATCACCAGTCCTATTCCCGAGTACTTTTTTTTTAAAATCAGAACTAACTTTCAATGTAAAATATGCTGCTCTTCATTATCATTTGTCCATACAAATTAATATTTCTGGAAGTGGGAAAGAACAGCTTCAAAGAAAATACAGAATGCCCCCTTCACTTTATCTTCTTTCCTATAAAATTCAGGAGTTTTCACCTTGTAAGATTGTTTCCAGTTACATATCATACCTGCACAACCATAGAAAACAAAACTGTCAGTCAGAAGCACTACTTACGAGCACTTCAGCAATTTTTTATTTTTTAACTGTTCCACATCTAGGTACGAGACAGCCCTTGACCACAAACCCATCAATTGGTGCAGTTACTCATACTATTTGTAATAATCATGTCTGCATAGTCGCAGAATAAACCTGTAATTACACAGGCAGGATATCCCCAAGGCTTGGGAAATAACATTAGTTTTACAATACAAACGTATCAAGCTGAAACTTATGCATGATCGGAAAAAAATAATCAAGAAAAGCTTATAACTGAAAAGCTAAGGATATATTGAGGACAGAATGCAGAATGTGAACGCAATGCTCACTTCCCCTCGCCCCGCAAAGGATGAAAGGCTACAGAGACAAGCGGTGGGATACAGACCTGGAGAAAAAAGAGTGATCCAGAAAAGCTGGAGGATTTTTCACATATCTCCTGCCCCAAGTTCAAGAATGGTCCATCACTATGAGCAGAAGATCAAGCAAAGGAGACCACAAGTCTATTTGAGTGCGTAAGCAGCTCCTAACTTAAAAAGGAAGCATAGAGTGGAAGCACGGTCAGGTGATCCAACAGTAGTAGAGACATTATCTAAGCAACAAGAAAGCCAAAGCCCATCTGGTGACAAAATGGCCATGGCCTGAAATCCAGTAAATTTTACTTACATGTAAGAAAAAAAGATCCTTTTACTGTGAGGGTGGCTAATCACTGGAATAAGTTGCCAAGACGTATTTATTTAGTCTGCATCCTTGGAGATAGTGGATGTAGTTCTGAGCAACTTGCTTTAGCTGACACTAACTTGACAAGGCTGGTGGCGTTAGATTCCTTCCAACTTCAACTTTCCTGTGATTCACACAGACATGCTATAAAAATTGTGGCATTCTTTTCTTCTCCCAAAAGCAATTAATTACACTGCATATATATCTTCTACAAGAGACCATAATACTTGCTTTTATGAAGTTCTCACAAATAAAGCAAGCAGTAGTTAGGGTGATTAAATACCTTATTTTGTATCCACAAGGTCAGAATTGGACTATAACTTTAGCTACAAAACCCTTTAAAGCATTGACATTTTGCAGCAAAACACACAACTACAGAAAAAAAATTGAGATTCATACTAGGTATAGAAAGCTACATTTAAGAAAGCTCACCACACCAAAAAAACCCCCAGAACATTCCTCTTCCAATAGATATGGGTGTTTGTGTATGCACATTTGTTTTTGCTTTAGGGATATTTTGAAAAGAAAATCTAGTAATGAAAGCATTTTCAGGAATAAGGAATAATGGAACATAAATGGCTAAAAATTATATGGAATGAAAAGAGTGGAATAAGTGAGGGTTTCAAACAATTCAAAGCTGAGGAACATTGATGTATATTTTCTATATTCCTTAACAGTTTACAAAATAATGCTAATTATTATCCTGCAGTCTGCTGCATGGGTAGACAGGGCAGATCTGACAGGCAAAACCAGACAGCAGCACTAACAAACTCTAGCTGACTAGTTTGTGATCTTTGCATACACAAGGGAACGATGAGGTTGCTGGAACTATGGGGCTAGATGAGCAATGAGGTGGCCTGAAAGCTGTTTGAATGGTTGGGCCCAGAGGGTGGTGATCAGTGGCACAAAGTCTAGTTTGAGGTCAGTGACTAGCAGCGTACCCCAGGAATCACTACGGACTGTTCAACATCTTCCTTAATGATCATCTGGCTGACAACAGAGATAAACTTCTTTTTCCTCTGGCCCTTGGGTTACTGATTAACAAAGCCCCTGGACAAGCAGTAGGTAGATGTTGGGCATTACTTTGCCAGTAGTCAAGCCCATAGTACTCTTCTGCTCACATAATCAACAGGTGATAGTAGGAGAAAATAAAACCTGAAGCTGTGTTTGAAAGCAGCTAAATTCATGGCTAAATATTCCTTCACTGAGAGCAACTTGAATTTCGTTCATCTCTCATTAGTTTAAACATTTTCAGTCCTCAACCAGTGAATGACCATTGTTCTGATGCAGTATGATAAAATCCATGTTTCATCAATGTTTTAATTAGGTAGATTAGTGATGCACAGGAACATCAAAACAGCATTTAATTCATCATGGTGGAGAAAAAAATGAACCCAAGCAGCCCATTCAAAACAGAAGGAGATAAACAGACCATTAGTTGGCAGTGAAAATTTATCTAACTAGTTCAAAGATTAAAAAAAAAAAAATATCCATCAGTTCCTCAGCAATACTTGAAGTAACACACTGGTCTCCAAGAAAGGCCTATGAAGCCAACTGATTGGATATACCTGCAGTAAAGATTATGCAATAAGAGATACACCTTTCACATATTTACACAGTGCTTTGATTTTCCTGATTTTTTTGAGTGTTGTAATTCCATCAATGAGACATCAATATTTATCAACTACCTATGACAGTGAGGAAAAAAACTGCAACATGTTTAGTATCATCTCACCTTACATCCAGAAAACATGAAATAACCTTATATAGCATATCACTGATTAAACAGCAGCATACTCAAAAGCCAGACACAGATCATCGTAAAAATGTAGGCCTGTGTTGTTATGTGACATAATTATTGTCTGATGGTACATAAAGGCTCTCCTGTTATTTTTATGTGATTCCTCTCCAAAACTCGCAATAAGTAAGAAATATTTTGGTTGATAATTCACTGTAACAACCAAACATTATTAAATGTCCTCCAATTCCTTAAGTTCAGCAGGGTCCTTTAAGAATGCTAGCAAGGCTACATTGTGTTATATGCAGAAAAATGCTTTCATATTTCAGAAGAAATACATTATTAAAAAATGCATTCCATCTTATCTAAGTTGAAACAACTGTAGTGATCAGAGGATTGTGAGTTTACAAAATAATTCCACAACCCTACAGGAGTATTTTAGCAAAACCACAGAACGTTCCTAGGTCTAAGTCACACAGATAGTATGTCTGATATCATTCCAAGAGGAGGAAAGAGAAAATGAACGTATGTGTGATAATCTGGAATTAGCTCTTCTTCCAAAACCCAAGATATCAGTAGGTGATTTAGCATTTAAAAATCAAGAGACAATGACTTTTAAAAACAGTACTTTAATAAATTTGGTGGCAAATATAATGAAGTTTAGAAAGTAAGCTATCTTTAACAATACATATATTTGGTTCCTGACAGATACAAACACTACGTAGCTTGCTTAGAGCTCAGGTATCTAGCTTACTGTTAAAACAGATGGCTACTAAATCAACACAAGAGGATATGTCTAAAAGCTCTACATTAAAATTATGGAGACTTACATCACAATTCACAGCTCCTTTAAAGTGCAGCTCCTCCTCAACTCTCACTATAAGATACACGGTTTGATCAGAGACATAAAAGGACCACGGTCAGTTAAATTCTAATTCAAGGATACAAACAAATTATTGACAAGTCCTACATATAGCCACTCTGAATATAAGAGAAGATATGATGTACTTCGCTACAGATTTGCACATAAATTCACATAAGAGATTTGGAATTGTGCTTCAAACCCAAAATAATTTTGAAATCTTCATGAGTGTATTTCAGTACCACACATGTTGCATTTATACTTAACACCATTTATAAAACCAGATCAAAAACATTTCTAAAGGAAACCAACTTCTATAAAATGGATTTTACAAGAATTTCATTGGTCTTAACAGATTAATTTTTGTTGCATTCTAAAAACCACTATATTGATACATGGTAGCTTCTGTTCATAGTCTGATGTTCTTCTATGCACTGTGAATTGAAAATAAAACTGCTGAAGAAAGAACATGACTTGCTTTAAGATTTTTTTTTGTTTATATATGTTAACTTCTTTACATTCTGTTGGAAAATTCTAACCACCTCAAGAGTGATTAGGTACTTTAGGGAGTACTGAGAGAGAAATTACATGCAATTATATGAGTTTAAAGTATCTTCAGTATTGCTGGAAATTAAACAACAGTCCTTATAATATTTGCTACCAAGTTGTTTTGTTGTTTTTTTTTCTTTAAAGCATTGCAAAGTTTTGAGATATGACAGATGCCAAAGTGACTACTAAGCTACTAAATTCTATCTGACTACCACTTTCCAGCACTGAAACAGCACCACAAACCCCTTCCTTTCTTATCACTTAAGTCAATATGGAAATATTCAGGAGAAAAAGATTATAAACACAGGAAACTATTAAATGACAACCAGAGCCTATAGAAAAAGAAAGAAAAAAACAAAACAAAACAAAACAAAAATCCCCACACAACAATTTTAAGCCTACAAGTGCAGGCTTCAAGATGTTATGCTGCAACAATTTACATTACATACAAATACATTTCAAAGCAGTTTGTAAGTGATTAATAGAGTAATTCACAGTTTCAAGTAGGCAATTTTTTCCTTATGTTCTCATTCTGGGAACATAAAAACCACTCCAGGTAAATCACAAACAAACCTAACCAACTGAAGTTTTTGTTCACTTCCAAGAACAGCTTCTCCCTAAAGTTTCCATATTCAATTTTTAACTTCTCTTGCAGATGATTACAGATTGCTTCATGTAGCCGATCTGCAGAAATGCTGCTGCTACAGCTATGGTACAATGTCTTTTTATGGAACTGGGCACTGCCCACTTTCATAAAAAATGCAGAAATGGTAGTTTAGTAGATGTAAAATCCTTCTTATTAAAATGGAAATAGCCAAACACAGTAGATGTCTTGCAAAACTCTGTCCTAAACTTCAGAATGTGAAAATTTCTCTCCTGGGAATTCTCCAGATTTAGGCAGAAGAACAAAGAAATACATTTTGATTTGAGAAGGAAAGAAAAAATCCTGCTATAATTACCCCAATGGAGAAAAAAACACCAAAAAAGGGTAAAAACAAGANATTTAGGCAGAAGAACAAAGAAATACATTTTGATTTGAGAAGGAAAGAAAAAAATCCTGCTATAATTACCCCAATGGAGAAAAAAAACACCAAAAAAGGGTAAAAACAAGAAAAAAATTTAAAAACCACACCAACCAAAACTCAGAGCACACTTGAGAATACCAAGAACTTTAAATAACATTCAAACAAGGTGCTGGTCCACACCTTTTAAATACTTGTGAATATGAACTTTAACCATTAAAAAATTGAAGAAAATAAAACCAAGATTTCAAAGCAGATTTTCAAAGGGCCTTAGGGTCAATATTGAGCTTTTATGGGGCCACCAAGCTCTGCCTTTGCATGTATGTGTGTGGCATGGAGGAGAGCAATAGAAAGGAATTTGGAAATAAACAGATTCAAGATATCTTTAAATACTTATTTATGATCTTCAACTTCTAAGAAGCTGGGATTGTTGATACAGAAGGGAGAAAAATGATGGCTTCTGAGATGAAGTGGGATGGGCTACGATCAAAGTATTTTCAGGATAAATATAAATATTTAATATTACCTTCCTTAAATTAGCAAGTTTCACCTATGAATTCAGAAGACCAAAAGGAAAAATATTAACCTCAACCAGTAGTACCATACTGGGACAAGATAGAAAGATAAAGGAGAGCACTTTTCCCTTGAAAGCAACTCTTTCTTAGCCTGGTCTCAAAACATCAAAGGTTAAAAAGTATTTCTTGCTACGTGCATACATAACTGTCAAATACAACCCTTGGCAGTTTATACCATTCTTTACACAAATCTTTTGGTTTTTTTCTTGCCGAATTCTGCAATCAAATTCCACTGCATGGGCCAGTTGACGTATCTATTCTAAATCCCATCTGTTGCTATTTGTCCAAGGGTACAAATACCATGGGTACAAATGGTCAGTTTTAACTATGGAATTATTGGAATCATTGCAGTTAACATTTTTGTAACATCTTGACAGTAAAGAAATAATTTGTGGCTGTGACTGTTAGGCGGGTTTTTTTGTTTTGTTTTTTTTTCTTTGAAGAAAACCTAAATGTGTTCAGTCTTCAGAAAAGAAGACTTAGAGATGAATACTCCCTGTTTAGGAGGAGTCACATATAAAAGAGGAGGGATAATGGGTAGTAATTATTCCTGGGAAGATTGATTAGAAAGAGGATGCAAATTCTCCCCACTGAGAACAATTAGCCACTGGATTTTTTTTTCCCAGAGGAGTGGTGGAGTCTTCAACACTGAGCAGTTTTAAGATTCAGCAGAACATGGTGCTGGGCCATCTTGTCTAGACCACAACTCTGCCAAGAAAGGCTGGATTAGATGATCTTTGAGGTCCCTTCCAACCTGGTATGCTATGATTCTATGAAAAGGGAATTAGATGCTCTTATTTAATCCTGTCAAGACTCAAAACTTCCTTCTTTCCAGGCTTTCCTCAAGCATGTATTTTTCCATAATCAGTATGTTACAAAGGTAGTGGTCAATAATTGGCATGCAAGGGCTTGTCTCTTAATTAATTTGCACCTCACACGATACTGCAGAAAGAATATATACCAGGTATTAACACAATTGTTGTGTCCTTTTGTTGCCATTTGGAGTTGAATAACTTAAAATCAACAAAAAATTGCAAAATCATTACAAAAGTAACACTTTCAGCAAGGTTCTATTTTTGATGATAAGACTGTATAGAGACATTGTTTCAGCCCTCCATGTAAACAAGGACCTTGGGAAATAATGGAGTAAAAGCCATGGCCCAGATACATGTACAAGAGAACCAGACTGGTCTCTAAGTGAAGTTTTTAAGACGTTCATCAGGCACACAGAAGTATGAAAATGTGTAAATTAGAAGAGATAACAAGGTGCCAGGCATGAAGAAGCAACAAAAGTATGAATGTCACTTTCTCCTGCTCTATGACTAAATTATTATATATCATCAATGAGAGAAGTCTCAGTAGCACATTTTTCCTTCTCTCCTTCCATTCCTGCATGTGACTCTCATTTAGATGAACATTTGCTTGTAAGATCTAAAAAAAAAAAAATTAATTTATTAACCTGAAATGTTACCTGAGTTTTACTCAAATAAAGACCTAATGGATATTTTGCATATTGGATGCTGCTTCCAGAAGATATAATTATTGTTCCCTTTGTATTGTTTATGAGGTCATTCACTGGTGAACAGACTAAGGGATAGATGGGCAACTCTGAATTCTAAATCACACAAAAACAAACAAACAACCCCTCCAATCAATATAAGTCTTTCCAATCCCTTCATAATTAATTTTACATACCGAAAGATTACCACACCAGCAGCATCCCTACTATAATATGGTCTTGGAGTCTGCCAAACCTCAAAGTGTTACAGCATCAATAAGGAACCATGTAAGTCATGTACACTGAATAAGAAAAACGATGCACCAGGCACATCACAGAATAGAAACTCAAGCAAGGAAAATAACTCATCAGATTGACTGAAGGACTCTGTTTTCAGTGCAATAGGCAAAACTGTATTCTACCAGTATTAATTACCCTACTGTTCTTAAAGGAGGTGATCACCAACTTCATGGCAAAATCACCTCAACAAATTTTTAGAATTTATCATCAGTGAAAAATTAAATTTTAATTCAAGAACTACTCCAAATTGATTCCATCTCAGAAACAAACATTTCCGTTTGCAGTTTGATGGCGTTTAACCACATAAAGGTTCATTTCAGAGATCATGCTGATGAGCATGAGCATTTCTGGCTACTTATTTCCAGGTTATTTCCATAACTTCAGTGCTCTCTAAATTGGTGTGCAACTTGCTCATACATTCAGATTCAAGATCAGCATTTATCCACACCTTGAACATTTTCAGACGAGTTTTGTAATATAGCAATAATAAACATGTTTATATTATTATGTGGTACATCTGCCAGCCTCTCCTTAATGACTCGTGAGCCACAAAGTTATTAACATCTTTAAAAAACACACAAATAAAATTAAGCACTTTTATAGGTTAGGTTAAAACAAACAGAACAGGTAGGCAGAAGAGAGAGATCTAATAACAGAACTCCAAGTAACAATACAGAACACTCCAAACAGTGGAGGAGGCTGGCACTACTTTTTATTATTTTATTTAAATGTTTTGGTTCACCTGCCCAAAGTTTGGTAGATAATGTTAGATATACGTATTTACATTAATTGTTCTACAATTTCAGCAGGGAACAAAAAGCAACTCAAGGTAATCACTTTATTTTAACACAGGCTATACAAATGATCTAGTAGAAGACTGCTCCTCTCTCTGTCATATATCAGAGATGTATTGATTCTTTGTATTTGAATTTACTGTACCTTTTAACTCATCTTACTTTAAACAATAAGAGTATGCAGTTTTGTTCTTCACAGATCCAAGTAACAGTTCTAGTCCACAATCACAAGTAAAAGGAGCTAGAGTAAAATAAGGCTAGCAGTGTTCATACATAGCATCTACTTATAAAGCCAATAGTAATCCAAACTGAAAAACAAAAAGAGATTTTTTTTTTTAATTTGTGGACTAAATTATGGAGGAATTTCAACATAAGAAAACAAGAAAAAAAAGGTGATGCTGAGAAAACATTACAGGAGATGATTATGCTGCTCAGAAATCATCAGACAAAATCATACTTTCCAGTGGCAGAGAGAAGCCAAGTTTAGTCTTATTTTACCTTTCAAGTTTTTCATTACAACACTTTATCACAGTAAGAGGCCAACCCAATAGGTGTTCTCTAAAATCATGGTTTACCCTTTGCTTTTGTTCTGACATTTCACAAACATTACAGTCATTACATGCCTTCAGACAAAAATGTGAGCACATAATTGGATGTGTCATTATAAAATTAATTTCCAGGCTAACACAATTTTTACCTACAGACGTGACCTCTCATTATGTTAACAAGAAATCATTTCGAACAGGTAGAAGCATGGGTAATCACCTCTAAACAACTGATAGTGTCTCATCCAGTTCAAATGCATCCTTCTACTTGTATAAAACAAAAAAACCCAAAGATTAATTCCATGCTCTACACTATCTGAAGCCTACTTTTTGGTCATCGGCAATTTTTTTTTTTTTAATGGTAGTGTGAATAAACAAAAAGTCCTGAAAGGAAGTTTGACATTGAGGAAAGTGGCCAGACTAACTTGCAGTATTAGTGAATGAAGTTGTGATCAAAACTTTAAAGCTGTACGGAAATTTGTCAGAATTGAGTACAAGCCTAAGAATGAATTTCACAGATACTTGTCACACTTTTTGTTGCATTCTGAGATATGGTTTAAAGTATGTGATGATCCTTATAAAAGAAACATACTTGGATTTAACTACATAAAGCAGATCCAGAGAATGTAAACAAAGTTTCCTTCATTGTAACCACAATTTGATTCCATTAAGGCCAGAAGCAATATACAGAGGCATAGAGCTGAATAATTTATTTTGTCTTTGGAATTCTTGTACCACCTTGACCCCAAGGACCTCTCAGGCAGTTCTACTTCTGAGAACTTAACATCATTTGGGGGAAAAAAAAAAAAAGTGTTTTTTTTCCTAAGTCTTTGTTCAGAGTTTTGAGGAACACTGCAACTGAGATCTCCTCACGGCATTCTGGTCTGGTTTTTTTTGCTGAAGATTGAGGTAACTGTGGCTGTTCTCAGAGTCCTCTTCTCCACCTCTCCTTTTTGACCTTCTCATTTTTCTCACCGCATTTTATTTTCCTCTCTCTCTTTCCATTCAGCCTTTCCTTCAACCTGCCCTGTCCTACACTCTCTCTCATACACTGCTTCCTCTACACGAGTCTATGCACTGTTTCAGTCTTTGCAATGGCTGCCACTGTGGAGACTGGAAAACCTTATAATGTGGTCAAGTCTACCACAGCAGTAGTCTCCCTCCAGCCTATACTGCCCCCACAACAGGACAATGTCCCAGTATCATTCAACATGACAGAGTAAAGTCATATAACACGATGTGGATTACCTACAAAACAGGAGTGAATTTAAACAAAACACAGTTTGATATAGTGAGTGCAGAGGGCAGCAAATCTGGTAAAGGGCCTGAAGAATAAAACTTATGAAGAGCGACAAAAGGAACTGGGACTGTTTAGTTTGAAAAAGAGGAGGCTGGGAGGCTCATCGCTGTCTACAACTACCTGAAAGGATGCTGTGGAGAGGTTGGTGCTGGTCTCTTCCTTAGTGACAGAACAAGAGGAAATGGCCTCAAGTTGTTTCTGGGTAGGTTTAGACTGGACTTTAGGAAGAAAAAAAATAATAGAAAGAGTGGTCACACATTGGAATTGGTTGCCCAGGAGGTGGTTGAGTCACCAACCCCAGATGCATTTAAAGGTCATTTGGATGTGGTACTTGGGGATATGGTTTAGGGGTCAAACTTGTGGAGTAGGGTTATCAGTTGGACTTGGTGATCCTGAGGTCTTTTCCAACTTGAACATAGTGTGGCCAGCAGGACAAGGGAGGTTATCCTTCCCCTGTACTTGGCACTGGTCACGCCACATAGAATCATAGAATCATAGAATGGTCTAGGTTGGAAGAGACCTTAAAGATCATCCAGTTCCAACCCCCCGCCACAGGCAGGGACACCTCCCACTAGATCAGGACGCTCAAGACCTCATCCAGCCTGGCCTTGAACACATCCAGGGAGGGAGCAGACACAACCTCCCTGGGCAACCTGTTCCAGTGCCTCACCACCCTCACTGTGAAGAATTTCTTCCTAACATCCCGTTCAAATCTCCCCTCCGCCAATTTGAACCCATTCCCCCTCGTCCTGTCATTACAAGACCTTGTGAACAGCCCCTCCCCAGCCCTCCTGTAGGCCCCCCTCAGATACTGGTAGGCTGCTATAAGGTCTCCCCGAAGCCTTCTCTTCTCCAGGCTGAAAAGCCCCAACTCTCTCAGCCTGTCCTCATAGCAGAGGTGCTCCAGCCCTCTGATCATCTTCGTGGCCCTCCTCTGGACTCTCTCCAACAGTTCCATGTCCTTCTTGTGCTGGGGGCTCCAGAACTGCACACAGTACTCCAGGTGGGGTCTGACAAGAGCAGAGTAAAGGGGGAGAATCACCTCCCTTGCCCTGCTGGTAATGCCTCTCTTAATGCAGCCCAGCACACAGTTGCTGTCTGAGTCGCGTGTGTGCACTGCAGGCTCATGTTGAGCTTCTCATCCACCCAGACCCCCAGGTCCTTTTCCTCAGAGCTGCTCTCCAGCCACTCACCACCCAGCCTGTATTTGTGCTTGGGATTGCAGCGCCCCAGGTGCAGGACCTTACACTTGGCCTTGTTAAATTTCATGAGGTTAGCCTGGGCCCACCTCACCAGCCTGTCCAGGTCCCTCTGGATGGCATCCCTGCCCTCCAGCAAGTCAACTGTGCCACACAGCTTGGTGTCATCTGCAAACTTGCTGAGGGTGTACGTGGCACTGGTCACGCCACATCTTGAGTACTGTGTCCAGTTCTGGTCCCCTCAATTCAAGAGAGATACTGAGGTACTGTAACATGTCCATAGAAGGGTGATGAAGCTGGTGAGGGGCCTGGAGCACAAGCCCTCTGAGGAGAGGCTAAGGGAGCTGGTGTTGTTTAGCCCAGAGGAGGCCCAGGTGTGACCTCATTGCTCTCTGCAACTACTTAAAAGGAAGCTGTAGTCAAATGGGGGTTGGTCTCTTCTCTCACGCAACCAGCAACAGTACAAGAGGACAAAGTCTCAAGTTGTACCAGGAGAGGTTTAGACAGTGTCTGTGGATAGGGCTGGGTGATAGGTTGGACTGGATGATCTTGGAGGTCTCTTCCAACCTGGCTTATTCTATTCTATTCTATTCTATTCTATTCTATTCTAGTCTATTCTATTCTATTCTATTCTATTCTATTCTAGTCTATTCTATTCTATTCTATTCTATTCTATTCTAGTCTATTCTATTCTATTCTATTCTATTCTATTCTATTCTATTCTAAAGTAAAGCTACACATTTCAGAGAAAAATACACACCATACCTGAAAAATGAACACCACTTGAAGATGACATTGAAAAGAAATAAAGATTTAGAACAAATATTCCATTAATAGGAGTGTTGATTACAATAGTAAGTCAAAAGTGTTTATAGAGATCACCAGAAGTAAAAGTCAAATTATTTCACATCCCTATGCCTCATTTGTGATATAGATATTAGAATCATATGCCAAATCTCAGGATCCAGTTTTAAACAATAGAAGGAGGAAGTCATTGCCTAGAAAATATATCAAAAGAGAGATAAGCCAACTTGTCTACATTAAAAAAAAAAAAAAAGTGAATGAATATCCCAGTGAAAGTCTATTTTCTAGAGGAAGATGCAGGAAAGAGTGGAGGCAGCTGAAGCTGCTGGAAAGCAATACCAGACACAATCAAATTTGATTTAATACAACTATATCTTAATTGATTGTATCCATCACATCTTGTATTTTTAACTTTTCATAGTTCAATCCAGTCTAGATTATATGGTAGAAGAAAAGTTTTAGTCAAACATTCAGTAACATTTTTGGTGGAAGTACTTGTTAACATATATAACTGGTATGATAGGTTAAGCCACATAAGCTAAAATAACCTTTTGACTTTCAAATGCATAAACTGTCCAGTGACTGAAACAGAGAACAGAAAAAAGCCCACCAGGCCAATGGATTAATTAGAAGACATTCAGAATTAATGCAGAACCGAAGAAAATGAACTACTCTATTGTTTGTGGAAATCAAATTGTACAGAGGAAATAAGTATTGAGTTACCCAGAACATGCAAAGCAAGCACCTCATAAATATGGCAACTAAATGAAAAGGTGGCAGTAAGGTCTCCTTTCTTTTGATAAATAAAGATTATGCAGACTGACTAGGAGATGCAGGGAGAACTAGGAGGATACTGTACAAATGAAAACAACTGCTGACATGTAAAGGTACCTTTTGACTGTGGTCAATGCAATGTAAACAGAGTATTTCTAAACTGGAAACAGGCTGCTTAGAAATTGTACAAAAACCCAGCAACCAACTTAGTCGTATCTCTATTATTACATAATAATTTAGTCTTTACGATTTATGTAATAATCTGAAGAAAAAAGCAATTTCTTTTTGTTTTTTAAAGTCTAAAGGATGTCTTCATATAAATCTTAACTAGGCAATTGTTTATTTAGTTTATTGTTTATTTAGTTTCAGTGTCAAGCAAAACAACTGAGCACATTTAGTCAGAAAACACGTTAGTAATAAACCTCAAAAGTTCCCATTAAATATAGAAGGAACTTGAAGCTTAAACCAGATCAATCAAGAATTAAATCCAACATATTCAGTTAAGGTATCTATGTTTATTCTTCAAAAAGTAGTTATTCTCATTTAGCATAACTCATCTTTAAGTCTTTCTTATTTTTCAAATGGTAATGTTCATACTTAGAAACCTAAATTAATTTGTACTCATTAGCAAAAGTGCTGAGCATCTGCAATTTGCCACAAAAACACTGTGAATGCCAGAGCTCCATACCTACAGAAGTCTTGCCACATCTCTGTAGATGACCAAATATGTATTTATTTACTGAGCTTCAGACATCCTCAAGTAAAAAATGTTACTTTTGTTTATATTTCTACTATTACATTTATTTTTGTTGCTTTGACACTAATTGTAGTTATTACTTCAGTATCTCTTCTATACTACACTATCCTAGGATAATCACTGGTTTAAATGTCAGTGGACCAAACTGTTTTCATTCATTCCAATATTTATTTCACATGTTAATACTTTTTAAATTAAATCATTCCCCCTAAACTGACATCACAGATTTAACAGTTACTTCCTGATTAGAGAGGAGATGAACAACTCAGACCTTTCAGATATATATGAGTAATTTTTCAAAGTATACCTCTTGAACCCTAAAATCTCAACAGTTAAATAATTATAAACCAGATAGTTCTAAATTATCAGCATCATAATTATATGATAAAACTTCTGCATAAAGACCTATCAAAAATGTCTCCAGCATTTTTAAACAGCTAAGCAAAGTTATTTTTAAAATCAAACATATGTGCTTTTTTTCTGTTTATGTCTTCGGAAAGAACATTCCCTATAATGAAAAACATGACCAAATTTTTCACAGTACATCACTATAAAACCCTATAATTGACTTTTTGGGTTGGTTTACTCTATATCTATTTTTGTCCATGTAGAAAACAGCAATGATGTGGTGAAAAGACCAAAATGTAGGTCCCATTGCAGGATAAGACTCCATTCTGATTAGTGAAGAACTATCATGTTTTCTCTGGGAGACATGCCCATTTTGTAAAAGGGAATACAGTCCACATGAACCATCTCTTTGGGGAGAAAAAATCTTTTAAAAAAATTTCAGTCCATCCTAAGCAGCACAGAATTGCTCTGTTTTAGTTGAGAATGAGTCAGAGCCTTTACATTAGAAGATTACAACTTTATTATAAGGGTTGTCCTAATATTAAGTGTCTGTTTAATTATATTCTTCAAACCTTAAAGTTAAGATTTGCTTGATGTTTAGCATAATAATGATAAAATAATACAACTGTTTTCTCTTTCCCAGGAGAAATAAACTTTCTGAAAACAACACAAATACAAGTAGGGGTGGCAAGAATATATTTACCATTTCAGCTGTTACTGAAATGACTATGCACATAATTCAAATGAAAGCAAATTTTAAATACTAAGTCAGAAAAACAATACCTGCACTAAAACAATTTCTTAAGTATTATCCACCCACAAAAAAAAAAAAAAACTTACATATTATTCTCATTCCTCTTTGAATGTCCTTAAAACTGTTATCATAGATTACTTGCATGACTCAATCAGAGACTATAAAGAAACTGCAGACAAATTTCCAGAGGAGTTCATAATGCCAAAGAAAAAAAATCCACTTCTTTCAGAGTCAATTAAAATAAATCATATAGCAATTAAACTTTGATTTGAAAGTTTGAAGAAAATACTGTTATCTTGCAAATTGCTTAACAGCAATATATGCCATAATTGCTTTGAGGTATATCTTAAAGAAATTGAGGATGACATCTAAATCACAAGCTTTGGAAACAGGGAAAACATCATCTGCAGTAAAAAAGAGAGGATAGGTTTGAGAGGAGAGGCAAGTTATTTCCTACAGCTCAGAGACCAAGTTAAATTGCAGCTGCAGTAATTAATATGGTCACTAACATTAGATTCTGCCAAGATTTCACAGAATCTCGGGTCTGATCTCAGAATGAAAAGTTCCAATAACCCAGTTGAAAATTATGGGAATAAAATGTTATACTCTACTGGGGTGAGATCTCTTTAATGGCCTGCTCATACAGAAGTGCTATCTACAAGAGATTACCCTACCTTAGCCATACCTCACTGAGTAGCTTCCACAAGCAAAGATGCTGATCTACAAAAGTGATCACAGGATCTGTATCAAAGATGAAGCGTGATGAATGTCGTAAAACCTTAGGACTGACTGATGAATTGGATTTGTCCCTCTGGGTTTTTGTTTGTTTGTTTGTTTTTAATTACTGAAGGAAAAAGGAAAGATACAAAGCTTGCACTAACAAAATTTTTAAATTCTTATCTATACTTCAGAAGTTTTAATGAAACATCACATTACAGAAGCATACAACCAATTTTAACTAAAACATGATAAAGACGTTGCCTTTAAGAAAACAAACACACACATACACACCACTCAGCAGATTTAAAAAGAAGAAAAAAAAAATCTGAGATTAAGGTCCAATTACATAGCCTAAACCAGAAATTTTGATAACAGTAACAACAGTATTCCACATCACTCACAGAAGAATTTTTAAGTACTTTAAAAACCTCCCTCAGTGACATAAACTGCAGAACAACTACAGCAAAGATTCTAACAGTTACATCCAAGTAACAGGCTGCACTTCAGGGCCCTGTTCCTCATCAGTCTGAATATGAAACACATATGGTTGAAGCATGGTGTTACTGAGGAACACCAAATAGCTACACCTAACTGAGTCACAGCCTATCTTTCCTTCAAAGACAGTGAAAACAAAACGTGTTATGACTTATCTGGCTGATTTTAAACATTTATTTTTTGAAAGATTGTGCTCAGTCCTGCTCTTAAACAGAAGACCTTTTTTTTTCTTGGAATTCACTAGGTTTAGTAATTCCTATAATTTCTAATCACTTAAAAGAGATTAGGCATTTAAGGCAAATCTCTCACTTGTGGTTATCAAGCTGAAACAACTATCAATCAACATGGTATGTCAATCAATACAAGATGAAAGTCACTAAGAGAAGGGTTACAGAACTATGTGTCACTGCAGAATCTTTTGGTGATACCACAAAAAAACAGGAGATACGCCATTGTCACATACTGGCTCTTACATAAAGCAGAAAGACTTCATGGAGCCTCTTCACTCTCTCCACTGAGTTCCAAAGAAAGAAAATGCTTCTTTCCTGATAGAACGTACCCCAGTTCTCAGGCTACTCTCTGACTGAAAGAAATCACCCCACAGAATTCACTTACACTGTATAACTCATTTGCAGTCAGTGATGCTGTGGATAAGTCAGCAAGACAGGTAAGCAAAGAGCAGCCTTAGAAAAGACTAAATGGAAAGCTAAAACATCTACTACCAGTTTTACAAGTGTAACACCCACCAAAACTAAGTATGCTTACTATTTAAATTGGAAAGATGAGCTCAGTAGTCTCTCGCTGCCCCTCTACAGTACTGTTTGCAGTGTTAAGACACAAGGCTTATGCAATTGCACTAACCAGCTACCTACTACCTCTATAACAATTTTATCAAGTTTTACTGAAATGGGCCAGTGATAATTTGTAGGTAACAGTAATCCAGATGTTTTGCAGAAATAAACTGTTTTGTAAAGTTTTACATTAGTTGTGATCCTGTTCCCCTGTCAAATAAAAGCAACAAAGACTACAGCTGGAGCTTCTGGACAAGAAAAAGGTAGGACTCAAACATCAAGAAAAATAAGTTCATTAAATAATTTATTCTATGGTTTTATAACTGAATGCTTACATGGACAAGAATTATCTGTTAGTACTCAAATGTGTCTTGGAGCCTTGAGAGCTAGTATTCAAACATGTTTTAAAAGAAATACAAACCTCATGATCTGAGGTTTAAAATTTTATTTTGGTAATAAAGGCTACAACGAGACCTTCTTATAAAACTGATTATCCCATATATCTACTGCAAAGTTTCTTTCATCTTTCTCTAAAACATGTGGTGATGCCCATAATACAACACAATAAATTACGATAAAGTTGAATTAAATAATTCCTAAATTCCTGTTATATAACTTATGAAATATGCTTGTATTTCAGAAACTTAAATCACTAACTGATGGTCATGTATCCCAGGTGGTTCTTCCCCATATGAGCAGGCTATAGCACAGCTGTCCTCTCACAGCTCTTACACTTTCTTCTTTAACCAATTCTGACCACTGCTATAGATAAAATACTGAAATACATTAACAAGAGGCTTAATGTATCTTTGTTATAACGAGCCATAAATTGCAACTGACTAAACACGCTGCTTACATGTTAATGAAGCTATTTTCTAGCTACTTCTGGAGCAGGTTTGAAATGTGCAATATATTTATATTTACATGTCAGGGGTTTTATAATTACTAATGATGTCACACATACACTTGTTTCGCTCAGTCTGTATTTCAGGTTTTTCTAGAACATTCCTAGCTACCATGTTTTCAGTTCTATGTGCTATCAAAATCATTACACTGATACAAAGCTAAGCAAGTACTAAAATGTAAGGACATTTTTCCAAAATCCTAATTAATATATTAGGAAAAAGACATGATTGTGTTTGTTATTACTTTTACTATTATCAGACACTTTGAAAGGTCCATAAAGGGTATACATTAAAATAAATCTTCTTTTCCTTTATAACAAGAAAAAGATAACTATTTCCCTGCAAATGTCCTCCACAGTCACACTGTAATGCCAGCCCACTCTCATAAAACCACCAAACATACAGATAAGCAAGCGTGTACGCTGCATAGACTATACCCCAAAATGTCATACAACCAGAATTTCATTTTACCCTCCAGCAGCCCTGCAAGGTAGTTTCTCAAATTATAAAAATACATCTGATAATTGCTGATCTGAATTTTCAGTGCCATCAAAAAAAATAAAATCAAGAGATCACTTTAAATTTGTTGAGAATGGGGACTCCTCAAGGGCAGGAGGCAGAAGTCTACAGCTAAACTTGGCTTGCTACAGATCCTCCATTTTAAAGATAGAAAATAACAGCCCAGTTTTCTTGTTACCACACTGACAGAGGTGTAGGCTTTTAAATAATCACACAGTAATGCAGAAACCAAGGCACAAAACTGCTACCTCACAAAGCTCTTTAATGGATTATAAAGAGGAAAGGGAAGTTAGAAATTTTTACCTACAACCTCTGGAAATAATCAGGATCCAGGGAAAACAGGCCTTAGTTTTATACAACTATTAAAGAACCACTTACAATATGTGTGGTCCTTTTATAATCCAAAAACACGGTAACAACGCCTTTGAATAGAGTTCCGAATATACTTCGGATGCCATTGCATACATTTGCACCAATCAACCTTTCAAAAAGAAGTTCTGATTTATTAGCCTACTGTGTTGAAATACTGAAAAAGATACCATTAGGTGTTTGAATATAATAATCATAAAACTGTGACAATATAAAGATAAATCAGTCCAGCTGGCAGTGTGATCACATTTTGTGTTTCTAATCTATAAAAAGATGTATAAAGATCACCCTCAAGGATATACAAAAGTGTGGCTGAAATTTAAGATGATAAATGCTGGATTCAAAACTAAAATGAGAAAAAAATAACTCAAATAAGGACAAAGCAGAAGCTAACTTCATCAAAGCACACTTCTAGGAAATAAAATAATAGTAATTACACAATTGAATCTCTCCCTAAATCCAGTCATTTTAGATAAATTAATAGAATTTTAGTAGCTTTAATACCATGGTTAATGATACAGCTTTTAATGGAGCTACTTCCTTTGGAAGAGGACTACAGGATTAAGGTGCTGATTATCAAAACCAGCATTTTCCAGACTTTTAAAAGTGGTAATCCTTTTCTCACTTGAATCCTCACTTTTATAATACATACAGCTATTGAGGGTAACCATAGAGCTTCCAATAGGCCAATTCTTCCAGCAGGACTAGGCAAAATTTTCAAAAGGATCAACAACTGGAGCACAAAGAGGAGAGACTTAGGGGTGCTGGCGGATGAAAAGCTCAATATGATACATCAATATGCTCTTGCAGCCCAGAAAGCCAACCAGATCCTGGGCTGCTCCGTACTAGTGAGGCCCCACCTGGAGTACTGAATCCAGTTCTGGAGACCCCATTACAAGATGGATATGGAGGTGCTGGAAGGTGTCCAGAGAAGTGCTACGAGGATGATCAGAGGGCTGGAGCACCTCTCCTATGAGGAGAGACAGAGGGAGTTGGAGCTGTTCAGTCTGGTGAGAAGGCAGCTCTGAAGTGACCTTATTGTGACCTTTCAGTATCTGAAGGGGGCTTACAAGAAAGCTGTCGAGGGACTTTTTTCGTATGTCACCACCAAGAGGGTGATGAGATCTTGGAACAGGTTGCCCAGGGAGGTGGCCAAAGCCCCATCCCTGAAGGTGTTTAAGGCCAGGCTGGATGAGGATCTAGACAGCCTGATCTAGTGTGAGGTGTCCCTGCCCATGGCAGGGGGCTGAAAGCAGAAGATCCTAGTGGTCCCTTCCAACCCTGACTGATTCTATGATTCTAAAGTATTGTCAAAGAACCAGGCTTAAACATGTTAACAAAATAAACCAGACATTATTGACAGTCAGTTGAATATGAGCCAGCAGTGTGCTTGGCTGGCCAAGGAGGCCTACCACATCCTGGCCTGTATCAGAAGCAATGCAAAAAGCAGGCACAAGGAAGTGATTGTCCCCCTATAGTCAGCACTGGTGAGACCACACCTTGAGTGCTGCATTCAGTTTTGGGACCCTCATTAAAAGAAAGACATTAAAGTGCTGGAGTGGGTCCAGAGAAGAGCCAGAAAGTTGGTGAAGGGTCTGGAGAAGAGGTGTTCTGAGAAACAGCTGAAAGAACTGGGGTTGTTTAGCCTGCAGAGGCTTAGGGGAGACCTTATAGCTCTTTACAATTACCTGAAAATAAGTTGGAGCCAGGTGGTCTCTGCTTTCAAGTAACAAGTGATAGGATGAGATGGCCTTAAATTGCACCATGGCTGGACTTTATATTAAATATCTTTTCCAAACAAACTAAGTGTAAATTGTAGGGGGGGAAGGCAGCTTCAGGAGTGTAGTAAAGAGAAGGATCTGAAACAACTCAGATTGATGACCCTGTTAAAAGAATACATTATTGCTTTAAAAATTCAGATTGAGATATTAATGCTTGGACAACCAATACATTAAAAATCTAATGAATACTACTGAGGTTACATGTTGGGGTTTTTTTTATATTTCTAAAGAATTACAGCCTACTTACCTGCAGAAGCAATCAAAGTTCTTAAATTTTGCTTCCTGATTTTCCTACCAGTAACTCATTCATACACTAACATCAACTCTTTGTGAAGATCTGGTGACATTTTTTCCCCATAGCAATACACTGCTACATAGTATGCAGCACTATACAGAAAAAAGTGTATGATTTGTTCAGTGATGAAGTACTCTCTATAGAGGCGAGTGCTGAATTTTTAGGGGACGTCCCTACTTGGTTTTCTCTCCAACAGACCTAAAGTTTAGCCTAAGGTTATGATGAGACAGCTGTGGTTTACTGCTATAGATAAACTTCATTGTCATGGTATTTCTTACTCCTTTTTACTGTAATTTTTAGCTTCTACAGTACCTTGTGGCAATTAATTTATTAATTTAAGTATTTAATTATACAGTGTTCAAAAACTACTTCTGTGTGTTCATTTTAAGCCTGTCATCTGATAATTTATTAAGGTACCCTTATTTTTTGTTCCCATTCACTTTCTCTGCATTGCTCATAATCCTGAATTTCAATCACATTCCTCTTCCACTCAACTCTTTCCAGGCTTTAGCATCCTCTGAATTTAGTTTCTCCTTGTACGAATTTTAATTATTTTCTAATTCTAGACTATTTTTATCATAGGGTGAGCACAAGGGCAGAACTCTCAACTCCTGTAAACTCTAATTGACTTTTGACAACTACTAAGCCTCAACTACTAAGCTTTGAGAGTCATTTATTGTGAATCTCATATACTCGTTTTCAATGAAAGCAGGCAGAACATAAACAAAACAATAATAAACAGTTTGTGCACATCACTAAGGGTTTATCAGCAACAGATTACACCTATTCTACTACCCAGTCAATTCCATTAAATTCTTGTGTGGCTCTATACAATCGGCATTGATTTCAATGCTCTAAAGAACTATGCCATTAGCAAGTTTTCTCACTTCTCCAAGATTGTTGGTAGATCTCACAAGGTATTTGCTCTAGTATGAAAATAAATTGTTCCTACCCTTAATTTCACATCTTTTCTTTATAGCTGGTATCTTGTAATCTTTATATCACGCAACATTTTTTGTACATTCTGAGTCCTATACTGTGTCCAGCACAAGTTGGCCATGGATATGTTGTAAAAGATCCAGAGTAGGGTCACAAAAATTATCACAAGGCTGTAACACTTCTCCTATGTGTAAAGGGTGAGAGAGTAAGGATTGTTCAGCCTGCAGAAAAGAAGGCTTTGGGGAGACTTTGTTGTGTCCTTGCAGTCGCTAAAAGGAGCCTAGAAGAATGATGAGGAGAGCATTTTTAGCAGGATCTATTGCAAGAGGACAAGTTGATGTTCTTAAACTAAAAGAAAGTGGATTCAGACTAGATACAAGGCAGAATTTGTTTATGATGAAGGTAAAACACTGGCATAGGCTGCCCAGAGAGTTGGTGAACACTCCATCCCTGGAAACACCCCAGGTAAGGGTGGATGAGACTCTGAGCAGCCTGATGTAGTTGAAGATATCCCTGTTCACTGCAGGAGTGTTGGACTATATGACCTTTAAGGGCCCAATCCAACCCAAACTGTTGTATGATTATGCAAAGCTACTGCAACACTGAAAATAATAAAAAGCCACTAAGCAATTTTAGACTAAAACTGATGAGGTTCTGCTTTCTGTTGAAACAATTTGCAATGCTGACATTTAATTGCCAATCCCTAGCGTTAGACATTCAGTCATTCTTCCAAGGAACTTTATTTTTAATCAATAGATAGTCACTAAATAGTTACTTTTTACTGTATGTGGAATAAGCAGTAATAAACTACATTGAGTACTGTTTGAATAAATGAAGTAGCAATACTTGAAAATAATAAACACTTCTGCTCTTCACATTTTTTTTAATTCAAAGCACATAAAAAGGAGCTACCAATGAATAGAGAATACCAAAAAAGGGTAATCAACTATCACATGACAACTGAATTTTGTGTTAAGCCATGAATGATCTAAATTGAAGTTACACAAACAGAAAACTAATGCCACTGGCAAACAGCCTCCTTCTGTAAGGAACTATTTGAAAATCACTGGTTAAAGAGACACTGAGCTCTGACAAAGAATGATATGGGAGATGACATCAACCTCTTTCGGCAAATGAGCTCAGCGTGCCAGCTAGCTGACAAATTAGACTCTAAAAACCACTAACAGTAGCTTACAAAGTCACAGCTGTTATCCTGCTTTGAACAACAAAATGTAGATCTCAGTTGAAATGTCTAGTTTTACAGAAGATTTGTGAGCACCCTGTTATTTTTTTTCTTAAAAGACAAAGCAGTATGTTATACTGAAAAGAGCACAAGGGACAGGCAATGACTATACTCTGATGATGCCATGGTGATGTTTAATAGACAGAACTAAGTATAACACTTGCTTATGCTCTGCATCCTCCTTGAAGTTGAAAAGAATTCCTACAGTTACAGGCTCAGGAGCCACATAAATCTGCAAATATAAATGTACCATAGCAATCTCTTTATCTAGCTCAAGCAGTTTCTAAGATACTAACTTTGATAGTTGGAAGAAATGCATCAGAAAACTTCCACTAAGGAAGATAAATCAATTGAAAGATGCTAATATTCGACTAAATAAATATTCTGCAATAATGAAGATGGGACAAAACAAAAAAAAAAAAAAAGAAAAAAATCATAATATTGCTTAGCACAAAGTAGTGTAAATCTTCACTTTTATGATAAAATGCCAAGCAGTCTTCTCTATTTCTCAGTTATAGAGAACTAAAAACTCTGTTGAGCATGACATTGACAAGCTCAGTCTTAATGCAGCTACTTCTATGACCTTCATTATTGGTATCTGAACATCCCCCAAATAATATAAATGCCTCTTGACAGTAAATCAGGGCCCTAAACACTGAAGCATCATTTTGGTTCTTTATCTGCATATGGTTTATTTCCAATACAGCTTCCATGTGTAAAATCTGTTAAATATTCAAGAAGTCAGCGTTGGCATTGAAGCTGCCAACATAATAATTTTTTTTTAAAGCAAGATACAAACTTACCTTGCCTGTTTTATATTAAGCAGTTCACCTGTGAGTCACCTGCAAGTTATCCAACAACCCTCATGGCCAATATGTCAGAAGTTTAGGCCACATGGAGATTCTGGTATTTAGGTGAAGGAGACTCATAGCCTCAATTTATTACTTCCAATGCTGTGATGAGATCACTTGGTCTCCATAAAGCTATCCACTGGAATCTAAAGAAATTTGCATATGTTCATCATAAAAGTGGACAAACTGAGTTCCAAATGGTTAATTTTTGTGTTTGGCAAAAACATATAATGAACCTTAACTATGTACAAGAATAAAGAAACATCATGCTAGATCAGAACAGAACTCCGTTGGACTACATCCCCTTTTAGGAAATGATAAATAGTTATCCATTCTTTGTGTAAAACATGTTATTTGATTTGCACAAGTTCAGTCCTCATTGAATAAATAAGCTGTGTAAAACTTAAAGATGTGTTTTCACAGAAAGTACACCCTAGTTCTGTACTGCAGCGTGACTCATAATTTTGGGTTTTAATTTGTCTAATTTTTTATAATTTTATTTTCTCTATCCCTCCATCTAGCTATGTATCTGGCCAAGAGAAGAGCATATTTCTCCCAAAAAAACTGTGAAGAAAAAGATTAATTAATATTTGCTAAGTAGACTCCCTGTGTGACATGCCACAAAAGAACATGAGTCTTCATAGTAGAGTTTCAATACAATGCAGGAAAGATGGCAGACAGCCATATAATGAGCAATGAGTGATAAAAAGAAAATCACTGAATGAATAACTCCAAAATGAGCAGCATTCATTCCATGCAAAGAATGAGTCAGGAGTTTTAGGGATTTTTAAAAGAAGGCAATCAATTAACACTATTATAATGTACCACATACAATGTAGCTGCACTAAGGACCACTGGAAACCTTAATTCTAGAATTTCTGTGCTGGTTTCATCAACTTATTCCTCCAGCACAGAGTTTAGCTAACCTAACATTTTTAAGAACAAAACAAGCAAACTAAATAAAAACCCAAACTTCAATTGGGAATAGTTGTAATTTCAAGTTCTTTTTATTTCACCTATAAATTAATAGGCCATGTTGTGGAAAATCTTTAGTATTTTAGTTGCATATCTATCATGTCAAATCTAGGAAGAGTTACTAACAAAAGTTGAAAAGAAAATCACTCAAATAATTAGTGTTCTGCAAAATTAATGAATTCTAAAATTGTGTCTGGCCATAATAATGTCATGTAATGAATGTCTGACTCAGTTTATTTCAGTTATTAAAAAGAAAAAATAAGCTTGAATTACTTTAGCTCCTACACACAGATAAAACAGACGTTTTCTACCCACAGCAGAAAATGAGAAGACTGAATTGCATTCAGTTATGAGTTGGATTTGTTCTTTGATTAAAAGAAAAATAAATAATACTGAAGCTAAATGACAAACCAAATGCTATTCCATTGTAATTTTGTCCAAAAGACAACTACATTTGTTATTTCTTCTACTCTTTGATCATTATGTTTAGCTTGTAAAGATGCCACTTACTACTGCAAATACTCAATTTCTGAACAGACTGGTGTAATTTTTCCTGAAGCTGAAATATAAACATTCTGCTCAAAGCTGCTTCAAACCCACCCTGGCAAAACTGGACTTAAAACACAAGAAAACATTAAAAATTTCACTGAAAATAATTTAAAATACTTTGAAGAAAGGACAAGGGTGACAAATTTTGTACAAGATAAAAATAGCAAAATAAAATTGCATATTTTGTCTTCCTTCCAAATCTTAACAGTTACTGAAGTTTCTTTTTAAACTAAGAGAAGATATAGCCCGCCTATGTAGATGGAAAGACACAAAAGGTGAAAGGTTAACTCACTTCACACTTTACAGACAATACAGTTATTTCTGAGGTCCCCAACCTTCAAGTCCATGCCATGAGCATGAACTCTGGCTCACTGAAAACTACACTTCCTTTAGCAATGAGGGTTTTGGCAAAGTAGAAAACTGCCCAGAGAACTTCTTGATCTTCCAAAATAGTCTGGTAGCATCAATCTGTACATCTCTGTGGCTTCCCCAGATATATGAAGAAGGCTGGCTGCAAGGATCTATTCTGGCAGCACGATTACAGAGTATGAAATCCAAAGGACATTAATGCCACAAAGGATGCAACTGTTACAATTTAATGGATTCTGGTACTGTTAGGAATTAACCTATAATGTAGATCACACACTCCTAAAACACAGCTATCTTTAAAATAGATTGCTTATAACATACAAATAATTTTTATTCTTCCATGTGAATACTAAATAATCGCCATCTGCTTTGATAGGCAAGTACATGAAACAGATTTGTTTGATTCCTGGACTTATTTCCAGACAGTGTGATAACACCTCGAGTATAAAATCTTTTTAGGTCCAGAATAACTAAAAAAGTCCCAACACTCCAGGAGTAGAATGTTCTCAGGAAAGGAACACTAGAGAAAAATGTTTATTTTTAATCTGACTTTGCTGCTAGATTTTCCAGCAAAGCTAGTTTTTAATGCTAGTTCTAACATAATCCAATTTCAACTGCTAACAAGGAAAGTAGCTGCACAGTTCCAGAAGGAATTCAGGTGCTAAGTGTCTATTAAATTAAAAATTTCATCCTGCTTACTATCTTTGACCCCTCACAGCACATACAAGGAACAGTGCTAGAACCTGCATGCACCCTTGAAATGGAAATGTGAGTATTCACTGATGGTAGGCTGGGTCTCCAAGTTAAAAGTATTCAACTGTCAATATACCACATAGCTAGTTGGCTTACTTGACACTTCCCTCATGGAGCTTAGAAGTATATGCAGTGGTGTATCTCCTTAAATTATTACTTATCTGTCTAAACAGAACTGAAATAAATGTTTTAAAGTAATAAAATATCTGACTACTAAAAAAAAAATAAATCAAATACTGCATATACTGTCTTATCCATAGAGAACATTTCCTCAGAGCTTGCATTATTTACCTTAGACTTTATAGGTCTGGATTCTGACAACCAAACCACAGTGTCTCTCTGAGAGACCAGCCTTACTTCCTCACTTTTGGAGCTGTAAGGTTAGAGAAGGAAGAGATATGAATAGAAGCAATGATTAATTTTAACATTTTATTCATTACTACCATCCATTTATTAAGCAAGATTTTAACCCAGAGCATGACAAAACATATCTTAAAAACATTTGACATCTTATCTGAACATCACTGCCTGCTTTCTCCTCCAGATATGAGAAATAAATCAACCTCACTGATGTTTGATTATCTTCTTTTATCCTTTGGCTGTATCTACTCAAGACATTTTAAGTGCTATGCAGAGACAGCCCAATTCACTCCAAATGAACCTGACGTCACACAGAACACAGCTGCTAGGCTGCTTCTAGTATCTGAATTGGCTGTTACATAACAAACAGGGTTTCAAATTAATTGGGAGACGGGCAGGGGCAATTTTCTCCTACATGCAGTCACCACCTGTTTCAGAATCTTCATTTTTCCTTACTGTTAGTATTACTTCTCTACCAAATGAGAGCCATGATGTTAAAAAGGATGCTCATTAAAAAGCAACAAGATTTTCTTTTTGACTCTCCTCATTGCAATTTTATTCCTTTATCATCCTCTCTTCAACTCTCTCTTGAATGAATTTCAAATTTCTTCAACAAAAGTCTACAATACACTTTTAATTACAATGGAAAGATGTGAAAAGGAAGGAGATCTGGGTGCTATTTTTTTTTAATTAAAAAACAAGGAGTTTGAAAGAGATAAATGGAAGAAGGTATGAAACCACCTCATTTTACCTTTTTATCTCCTCTTAAAAAATATTGTTTAAATGACTGTGGATCTCAAACTTATGTAAACACCATAAACAGCACAGAAATATTCCAGCCTGCCTTTTGCTGCAAAGGAAAATGTTACAGGGTGGGAGGCAGTTGCTAGCTTTTTGTTGTTGTTTTTTGTTGGTTTTGGTTGGGGGGGCAGTCTGTTTGTGGGGTTTTTGGTTAGGTTTTTGGTGGTAGTGGTGGGTTTGATTTTGTTTTCAAAAAAATCTGTGATGACCAGACATCATACTCCAGTCCAAGAAGACATCCAGAGCAGCCAACTGCAAAAAAGTATTTAGCACTCCTTATACCAGAATATGTAAAGAAATGTAATAAAATTATAACTACTCTCCCTTCTCCATGAGGTTCTTTGAATAATTCATTTTTATTACGGTTCATTATATACAGAGTTTTTCCCCTCTCTCATTTTTGTACTTTCCTTAAATGGCTAGCTGCATATGTTTAATTGTATGGTCCTCAGGGCAGTGACTATTTCCTTAATTGTCTGTAAAGTCCATTGCTATTAACAACTATACTGTGCAAAGTAAAGTAATAAAAACTGAGTAATGTTTCATTGAGAAACAGTCATGCATTAATTATGCCAGATAATCTGGAAAATACAGAAATAGGCAAAAAAAACATGACATTATGAATTCATAACTTTAAAGCATCACTACCCAATGAATGGTTTATGATGTTCCATTTCAGTATTAGATTTAATTTCTCTTGGGGAATTTAAGAAACATCTGTTCTGAAAGTTATGGAACTGGTATTGTTTACTCAGAAATTCTACAGGGTGCAACCCCCTTCTATACTGTCAGTTAAACATGCAGTATTTTAAATACCCATCATGGAGCCAACTGTCAAAGGCACTTTGAATGCAAAGAATATTCTACACATTAACATACGCACAAAATATTCTTTCCAGGAGTTACAGCATAAATCAAATGCAGATTCTAAATTCAGTATTTAATAACTATGCAATTAAAAAAAAAAAAGTTTTATTACTTACTGAACTAATTTCATGTCTTAAATCTACATTGCTGCAGACTTACAGAAGCTACTGAAACTGGTGTAATTTTAAAACCAGAAGTACATTTTTATTGCTGAACTATGCCCTTGAATATGGGCTCAAAATGAAAACACTGACACCAAACCTGAAGACCATGAATCCTCTGCTTTAGTATTTTTTAAAATCTGCTCCCTAATCTTGACTGAGGTTTGAAAGCAGTGAGTCTGTATTTTTCCAGTGTAAATGTTGTGCAAAAGCTTTACAAACATAGATCTAAATCTGCAATTGCCATTACCAAAATAAATGAAAAATCTATAACCAGCAGTGAAACTGGCATGCAAATAAAAGAACTGTCAGGACATATATTGCCTAAAAATAAGCTTACAATAACTATTTTAAAGACTGTGTGTGGTCTTACCCATATATTTTGGCAAGATGCACTTTCTCCAACCACAGCTAGATTCATCCAAAAGCAGTGGCACTGGAGAGTCTCTGTCTCACCTGTCAAACTTGAAGAACGTTGTTCAGCAGACCACCATGAGTCCATGGATAGGATCCACAGCACTACAGCAGCTGTTCTTGATAAGTGTTCTCTAACTATAGAGGCAAATGCTTAAAAAATGTTCTGTAAGAGGATCACTCTTAGTTTTTAAATGCATTCACATTAACAGAAACAAAAGCATATCTAGAACAGGACTGTGAGGACATCAGAAAAGCACCAGTGACTTCAGACATCTCTCATTATCAAAATTTAACAAAATTCACTTCTTACACCCTTCATACTGCAACCAAATAACTACAACCTTGAAATTTTAATGATCCAGGAAGATAAGCCTTCCTCTTCTCAATTCCTTCCTCATATATGACACACAAAATTTTCATACTAACCTACAAACAAGTTAAGTGGGAAGGAAGGGTAAGAGGCTACCATAAAGGTAAGATTCAGAAAAAATGGGATGTGGGAAGAAAAGCTGCCAGTCTGAAAACTACGTCTGAGGATATTTTGACAACCAGAAAAATCTATGGAGAGAGTTTACCTGAACTCTGTCTATACAAAATAACTTTGCCTGTTATTAAAAAGCATATAATCATTAATTTCCAGAGCCTTATGAATATTTTCTAAAAATAGGTCACTGCTCTTAACTCTTGAGGTTTGTTCTGGTTTAACTACTGGTAGCAGTGTGTGCTAGAAACAAGAAAGGCTCTAGAGAGATTACTTTCACTTTTCCCTAGATATATTTAGTGTACTAACTAGCACAGTTAGGATATTATTTTTCTTTGGTTTTGTCAGTAGCATGTTTGAAATAAATTTTATTAAGTGGTAGTGTATGTAACATTGCATTGTGGGTAGCAGTTTCCTGCCTTAACCCAGCCACATCCTCAGCTGTTATATGAGACAAGTTTCCCATATTTTCTTCAAGTTGACTTAAAAAAAAAAAAAAATATGAGAAAATAGCTATGATGATCTTAAACACCATACAGCAAATGTTTAGAATGCCTGAATCTAATGGCCTGCAAGACACGGATTTGAGGAAAACAAGTAGCACTTGTCAGAAAAAATGTCTGAGCAGCAAGAGTAATCAAGACGAGACACATTTGACCATTAAGAAGTTGTTTCTTATTCAAAGCCTCATCAAGGGTTGTAGTATTTCACTGAAGAATATTTTATCTATTCTCTAAAGATGTGAGAGAGCTGGCAACTCAAGATAAATGAAAACAATTCTTTGTACTTGCTATTATATGATGTACTCACTAGTTAACAGAAGATTGCCATCCTTATAATTTAAGTAATAGTTCAGTGTAAGATTTAATTAATTTTCAGTGACCTGATCTTACCATACAGAAGACAGACAACATTTATTTACACTAGACATGTAACATTTTTATTCCTCTATATGTTCAGTGGTCCCAGGCACCATCTACTTTAAATCATATCTTATTTAAGAAAAGGTTATAAGGAGAGAACAGAAATAAATCAAAAAAAGCCCACAGTAAAACTCAAGATATTCAGTGTTACTCCTTGCAGATACCAGTAAGTAGCATTTTAAAATGAAAGGCTGCTAAAATACCCTTGCTGTTACAATTTTTTATTAATGAACAGGAAGCTCTACCTCTAATAAATGAGTATATATGTGATAGCAGCATATGTGAAACTGTTGCAGAGATCTGTGAAAACAGAGTCCGCAAGCTACCACAGTTTAGCAACAAAAGTCCCATAAAATGCGAGAAAAATGGTATGTTAATTACATTAGATAACCATCAGAAAACACAGTACTATCCGTCTAAAAAACTGTAATTGCTTCTAAGCTATGAAAAACAGAGCCAAGAAAAAAGATTTCAAGCCTAAAAAAAAATTTTTAAAAAATAATAAATAAATAAATAGTCCTCAAACGTTAATAACACCTACCATTAATACCTGCATCTGAGGAAACTGCTTTAGGAATTTCTGTACTCTAAAAATCAGCATCTTCTTGTAAGAGATATTTTAAAACTTCTAAGTGCAATTTAGCAAGTTTGCCATCACAGTGCTTTAAGTAGAATATTTACGTCTGTCCAGTTGTAGCACAGAAGCAAACATGTAAGTACAAATAAACTTTCGGCAGGGTATCAAACTGTTTATATACTCTATGAACTTTGAGTGATGTAAGGCAAAAGCTTTGAAAATAAAGCATGGCTTATAAGTTTTTAATTTTTTTTTTTTAAGTGGAAGTTGTAATTATTTTTTAGTGTTGCATTACAACTAGCTTTAAATAAAATTTCATTTGTCATCAAAGATGAAGCTCATAATTTTCCAGAGAAATTCCTTAGCAAACAATTCCTTTGTAAGTGTAATTGTGACTTACAGCATTCCCTATGGAAGGTGTAAGTTAATTTCAGGTTCTGTAAATCCACCTATCAAACAAAAAAAGGCTGTTGAGCATAATTCTGGAATGAAGACACTGGTTTATATGTTGAATTTTCAGGATGCATTAATCTGCTTCATTAGAGTGCAAACTACATGGAGAGAAGCCATCAGTATCACAGGTAACAGGTCTGCATAAAGTAGCTTTATAATGTCTCTATATTAAAATAACTAGATTGCCTTTTTTCAGTGACAGTTTCTGTGAACTACATCTAGATTACTCAGGTAAATCTTTGTTCCTCTGCTATTAATGGATTTCAGCTCTACTAGATGAAGACTTCACTACAGTGCTCTCGATCTTGACAGCACAGGTGAAATATTATGTACAGGGAAAAAAAAGTTACAAAGGGATCATATCAAAACAGGACCGAGGAGAACAACTTCACATAGAAAACATTAAAAAGCCATTTCAGGGAAAAGTCAAGTACAATACTTCTATGCAATAAATATTAAAATTCAGACATCTTTAAAGTTCAACATTAGAAAAATAAAAATGTGATGAGGAATTCTGGAGAGTTAAGACCCAAGCAACTGAATTAATATGAACAAAACCAAGTATTTAAGACCAAGAAACAAGTTACATATAAAAATACTGAATCTTCCTACCATCAGGGAGAAGCTGATAAATATCTATAATCTATAACTGCTGTTGAAGGAACAGTGTGCATACAATTAAGAATTCCACATACAGAGGCAGCCACCTCCAAAAACCTTTGCTGCATCAAAAGCTGATCAAAACTGTAAAGTACATGAACTACTTCTTTTCCATGAAATTATTAATTTTTACATTTTTTTTATATTCTTAACTTTTCCGCACTGATCTACATTATTACCATACTGTGGAAATACAAAGAAATAAAAGTAATCTATCTTTGGGAGAATTAAACATCAACCTTATTTTTTTCATGTGATGGGTGACTTAGATTTTTTTTTTTCATTTGAAGGTAGAATTCTACATATTTAGTAATATCTAAAAACTTCTGAAGTATTGAATCAAAACCAATGCCATTTACCTTACAGTAAACATTAAAGCAGTTTCTATGAACAGAATTTATGTTCTTTGGTAAATTTAAAATAAAAATCAAAACATTTTAATTTTTACTGAAATTTCCCTTTCCATTTTCTTTCCATCCTCACAAAACAGAGATCCTGCTCTCAACTCACACCTCAAGCTATTCATCTCACATCATTCCTGCTCACTTTCTTACTGAGAAACCTGAGGAAACAGAGGAAAATTTTAAATAGGTACATCAGCTTCAAATATATGTATTTCATTTCACAAATGAAAGTCAAACGGTATCTAGAACATGTTTGTTTTGTTACATTTTGGTTGTTCTTTTTTAACATAGTGTTCTGCTTCTGAAAACAAATATAGCAAAAACAAAATTTAAATCACTTAGCTTAAAAAAAAATACAGTGCGTCTGTGATACAATCAGCCTAATAAGAAAAGTTCTAGACATAAAGGCCAAAGAGGCAAAAAATAAGATACTTTCTGAAAGATGTTTCCAATTTTGTTCTGAATCTGAGTGAGCAAATCAAGACTACTAATACACACTGTCTGTGCACATTATTCCTTACTACACACAGCATTTTGCAATTTATTTCAAAGCCTCTATTATAAACAAAAAAATAGTGCTTTTGTTAACCCAGTCCATACTGGTACAGTAAAGGCTTATATTACACAATCAAAGTCAAAGCTACAATATGTTAAGTATATAAAAAATATTATACACACGTGCACACATATGACATTAAGTATTTAAATCTCACATATGCATCAAATTTATGCTTCATTTTAAAGCTAAGTGTTAACATTAACTGGTGAACAGAATTATTTATAGTCTCTCAAAAAGTCTAAGACTGTTCTACTTGTCTTAAACACTGAAAGTAAAAGTAGTAATTAATAAGCACAATGAAAACCTCCCAGCTCTCAGTTCATTCTCTTATGTAACATCTACATCAAATTCTAGTAATACCAGGATTCAAAAGCATCACTCAGACTGCAATACACAACTAGTTATGATATTCAAATGACATATTTTGCCCCAAATATAAAAGCAACATAATTGCCCTTAATTTGCATTACATAAAACTGCCATGTAGTTTTGAAGCCATGTAAAGCAAGGCAGACATGATTTAAGATTTGCAAAGGAATCCCCAGACTAACACGTCTGTGACAGCCAATTACAGTAAAACACACAACCCCAACAAGCAGTCTGCTACTAGACCTTAGGAAAGGTAAAGTTTCTTACAATGAGTTACAGATTCACAAGTATAAGAAGACAAGGAGAAAAAGTAAAACAGAAGGAATCCAGCCACCCAGCAAATATGAAGCAGACCCAAGACCGTGATACAATCCAAAGATGTAAATTATTGTAAATCATCACTGTTGTTCAGAATTTCACACAGCCACTTGTGCCAATTTTGCTCACTTTTCCACAGACACAATAATGAAGTAGGGAGAGGGAAGGAGAGGGGGAGGAAAAAAAGAAAAAAAAAGAAAACAACAAATGATTAAAAAGGAGGGGGGAAGAAGAGTGGGGGGGAACCTGAACTGAGAGTACAAATGAAGTTCTGCTGTCCATATGCTTTAACTGTACAGAAGTTTAGGCTCTTAGAGAATTCTGTACTCTCTCCAAATCCTCATGAGTCACAAAATTAAAAAAGCTATATCCTTCTGGATGCCAGGAAGAGCCTTACCACGGGCCTTTTGTCAAAATATAAAAAAAGAGGGGGGAAAAAAGGACACCATTAAAAAAAAAAAAAAAAAAAAAAAAAAAGAGAGGAGAAAGAAAAAGCCACAGTGGAGGCAGTCCTACTTGGAGTCCTCTGATGTCACAGCCACATGACTCGCTCGCTCCAGTAACAGTGCTTGCAAAAAAAAGGAGTTTTAAAGCTTTTGCTTTTTTGGATTGTGTGAATGCTTCATTCGCCTCACAAACAACCACAGAACCACAAGTGCGGTGCAAACTTTCTCCAGGAGGACAGCAGAGAAGTCTCTGGTTTTTAAATGGTTAATCTCCGCAGGTCACTACCAGCCACTGAGACCAACAGAGTCAGTAAGTGCTCTCTAACCACAGTCTATGCAGTAATAGTAGGTCCTTCAACTATTTGTTCATTCTGCTTTTTTTTTTGTTTTGTTTCCTTGCTTTTCACATGTTAACAGCGCTACACAATTTTTTGACAGGAAAAAAAAACAACTATAGAATCTATGCAATCCAGGAACACTGTAAAACTAAAAGAAGGTTTGGCTATGGTTTGTGTTTTCAGTTTGAGGATCCAAGAAGTATTTACACCAGAAGGTGAAAGCTCTGCGTGAATCAAGAGGGACTATGGCATCAAACAGCCTGTTCAGTTCAGTGACACCATGTCAGCAAAACTTCTTTTGGGGTAAGTACTGCAATATTTGAGCTTCTGTTTGCCGTTGTCGGGAATCTTCTTGCTTTTACCAATGTTGGCTGTAGCTATCTAAGCAAAAACTTTCTGAATGGGATGATAGGGTGTTAAAATAGCTTATCTGGTTGGGGAGAAGAGGGGGAGTGGGAAAGGGAAGTCTCTGTAAATAACATCTCCAGATTTCTGAACAAATCTGTTAGCTGAGCAAAATTAATTTGGTGGCTTAGTCCTTAGTGTTTGACAGCAGGTGTGCTCAGCTGTCACCTGGGTCAAGGTGCAGCTACACAATTTTGGAATATTTGGATGGATCTAATATAATGTTATCTTAGGAAAAATTATAAAGTATTTAGTGACCTAATCAACAATAGCACATATATTAAGAACTCTAGTGTAAAACTTAACACTTTCAGATGTATTCACTATGATTGGATAATTAAAGAAATTTAAGATACAAATGATAGGATTTAAGACTGTTTAATTTCTGAACTGGATGAAAATTAGTAGCATGTAACACATAGCAGCCTGTAATACCCATAACTGTCCTACCATTGTTCCAGACATTCTATTGTTAAGGCTATATATCAAATGAAGTTCTCAGTATAATCTACAGTCCTCTAGTTTTCTGTTGCTCTTATTTCACAGTAAAGTATGTTTGAGAATATGCTAATTTCTAAAAGCATATCCTTCATTACATTAATTATGAACAAGGCAAAACATTAATGCAAAAAAAAAAAAATCTTTAAAAATCACGTCTTTACACATGCTGGGAAATTGAAGCTTTAATTGAGAGGTTTTAAAATCCAGCTTTCTAGAAGAGCACTGCCAAATATTTACTTCAATATTCTGCACTGTAAACGATTCCTTTACGAAATCATGTATATATATTGAGGCAATTCTTTATATGCACTGCATACATACATGCCCATAAAAATAATAAATACAGTACAGAATTGCACCTCTATCACTGCTTACTTTGAAAAGTTTGTTCCTCCCAGATAAGTCTTAAAATCAGTACAGAGCATCTCACAAAATATTAAATTACTATGACTAACTCATTTATCTTCAAGTAGAACAAAGTTATATTTTAAATTTTATTGCAAAATTCTGTATTTTGGTCACCCATGATGAGTAAAAAGATGTATATTCAAAAGTTCTTTTCTCAAAGCATCTTTTATCAAGACAGATCAGGAAAATAACTCAAAATTCTGAAAGATCAAGAAAAGGTTTCTGAAAACTTACAAGATTTTCTTAATGGTGTCCATCATGTTGATACTATGTTTGCACTCTAGTTAAACCTATTTCTTTTCCTTCCCTGCCCCCCTTCCAAGAAAAACAATGCTAGAATCATTTTCAGCATATATACTCTGATTAAGTTCATATTGTAATGATCTGATGACTAGTTTCTTATACCCCTCCTACTTTACACACTTTGGCTCCCAGTTAAGGCCATGAATAAGCTGTAAGACAGTGTGTAGCAAAAGAGTAGCTTCTTCCAAGAGGGAGACCAATTTAGTTTATGATCTGTAGATATCAGAAGAGATAACATGTAGCTGTAAAACACCAAATGCTGAGCAGAAATGCTAATGTAAAACTGGTAAGCAGCTTTTCTACTGAAACTGCTGTCTTAATGAAGCAGAGCAGAAGCGTAGCCAGACCACATTATCCCAGTGTTTACAACAGGAAATACAGTTTACATGTATAGGGACTTTCTTTTGCTTTTACTTCCAAAAGAGATTAGAAGAAATTTAGTTGGCTAAAATTATCAAAACACAGAGTGCTGACTGCTTAATTCAGCTACTTCTGATCATTGCTAAAGCAAGTCAGAAGTACTGTAACTTGACTAATACTTTTCCCCAAACTGCACTAAATAAGGTTGGGTACAAAAAAAAAAAAAAAAAAAAAAAAAAAAAAAAAAAAAAAGAACTGCAAAATCTCATCGACTCTATCAATAAGTACGCAATGTATCTTAAACTTTAAAGAACCCCAACTTTAATATCTCAGTCTTTATAAAAAGAAGACAGCATATTTTACAAGAAACAAAGCCTTAAGACTCCAATTACTTACAAATCTGCTGTTTCCTACCAATGGTTAGAACATACCATCTCTTCTTCCTTTCCATGCTGTCAGTATCTCCCTCTGCTCCTATCTCCATTTTATTCCTTTCAAGACTGTTGAATTTAATTATGTTTCTCTTCAGAATTAACTGATGAAACATAATGATGAGTAGTAATAGAGAAGGCAAACAGTGCCATGATGATTAACTTGAATGGCTGTTAATCTATACCAACTATAGCTCCAACAGCTCCTGTTCAACTCATTTTTGTCTATGTGGTTTTGCCTTCTATGAAAAGAAAAATGAATAGTAAAGAGGAAAGATCCTTTCCTAATAAATGTGAACATATACATCCCCCTATCATTTACCACACTTGAATTAATTAAATACTAGGTTTCCCATCCAGGAGCATTTCTAATTTATGCCAGGTATGCACAGGTTTTAACTGCACCATGCCTCTGTAAACCTTTCTAAGCTTCTAAATATAAGTGCATTAATTTAAACCAGTAAAGGATATTATATTCATATCCATATCAGCTGAAGGGGAAAAAAAAGCTCCAAGTAAACGCTATGCAAAATAATCAAGCAGCACATTTATTAGAAAACTTGGTAAATACTTGTTTACACAAAGTATTTCAGAGAACGAAGCACTTTGTTGTGGGAGACATTTCAATATATATATATTTTTTTAAACAGTGTTTCCAAATACATCCTGTGTATTGCTATAGGAAGATTTTACCAAATAAATACACCAGATAAATAACTGATTAAACTATCAGGCAAATTTCTCACGTGTTAACTTCTGGGAGCTTTTCCAAATAGAGACTCATGGTAAATCTACATGAAGGTCTTCAAATTAGCAACAAAAAAAAAATTCTGATTATACAAAAATACTTGTGTTTTTTCATTTATTCTTCAAAAAAACAAACCTTCTGTAGATTTCTGTCCTGAACTACTTTATTATTTGGTAAAGAATCTCAGTTTTTTGCTTAAATGAAGCAGAAAAGCAGAAATTGTCTGTTATATTTCAGTTCTGTTTAACATATTTATATTATCCTGAATGCTACACAAAATCTTAGGAATTGCTATCCTTCGCATAAAATACAATTCAAAACTTTAGGACTTTAAAAAATAATACTGAAAACTCTGAAGAATAAATATTTTAATGTGCATTAAGAAAGATGCAAGCTTCTCACAGTTTTTTTGGTATGGCAACTCCCTTAACCGTGCAGAATTGCAGTACACCACTTACAGGACTCTTAGGCCAACAAACGCACTGATGTGTTTAATGATCTGTCTCAAATGAACTATTAATAGCCAATATTGTGTAAATCAGCTATGCTGATGTAAAATTTCCTAAGATTGAAATATTCCAGTTTATTAGAGCACCAAAATACCTGATGGTTAAGTAAACTAGGGAAAGAGACAAACAATAATCTAACTCATTAGAGGCACTAAGATTTTATCAAACATACAGGATTAATCTCTATTGAATAGAACCATTCAGAAATCAAAACTTACTCCACTTCAATACTTTCAGGCAGTGCTAATCAATTACAACCTTTTCTAGTTATTTGAAATGCATGTGCTTTTAATTTGATTCACTGGTGGTCTAAAATATAATATTTAGGCCAAGCTAAGTCATTCTGTATTGCAACTTTGCTTTTTTTTCAATAAATATTCATCTAGAGGTTTTCTTAGAGAAAACTGCTCATATGAAGACTGTGGTAATATTTTTATACTGTACCTCCTTGTTGAAGCAAAAGGTTAGGGGTTACCTAAATACCTCAACTGTATATACAAAAAAAGGAAAAGGTAAGTATTCACATGAAAAATCCAAAGGGACTATATTATTTATTTTTGCATTTCCTATGATTAATGATGCACCAGTGCATACTTGAAAACTGAAGTCAAAATAGGGTAACACCTCAAATTCCTTTACAAACTGTACAAATATCAAGCTTCCATGCTGTATTAACTACTCTACCAAAAATATTTAAAGGCTCTGCCACCCAACATTAAGAGTATAACAATAATACTGAAATTCCTCTTGAGCAGCATGATTTCTCAGTCATGGTCATACTAATACTAATCTTAAAGTTGCACCTTACACCTTCACTTTTTCCCATTGCTTTTCAGAACACAGTTGTGTATTTTTTACAAATAATAAGCTCAGAGCAGTCTTAAGTAAATAATAGTTAAAACCGTATCCACAATGGGAAAAACAACACAGTGAAAAAAATCTTGCAAGAGATACTAAGTACATAAGGCAGACAAAAGTGCAAACAGAAGTCAGATAGTAACTGTGTTTAAGGACATGTCACATCTCCTGGCACAGACCAAACAGTTGGTGGCATTAATAGCAACTAACACCTTCTAAAGCTGAAGAGTTAAAACAAGAAGCTGACAAAATACAAGCAAAATTGTTCATTCTTTTATACACAAGTCCAGCACACTCCGCTGGAAATGAAAGCAGAGAGAGAAGGGAGGAATTAGCCTCTGCTTGTCAGGTTGCAAAGGTGCAGAGGAGCCGCGTTTCTCCTGCTTGGCTAAAACTGGAGCCAGTAAGAGCTGTCAGTGCTGGCTACCTCTTGAAAGTAAGACCATGTGTGTGTTTCAACCTATGTACCAAAAAAAAAAAATCAGCATTGTATGTTTTAGGTGATGGAGTTGGTTCTGAAAACTCATTAAATACACTCCATTAATAAGAATTACAATAAATTGCCATGTTTAATATGCCCTGAAGTATATAATATTTTAATTAAGGCAGCCTTAAGATAAATAGCGAGCTTAAGATGGTAAAATCTGAAGCATTTTAAGGTCTTGGGCACTGAGAAAATCAAAGTTTCATGCAACCAGTTAAGAAACTACAATATGGAAAGATTCAGTTGTTACTTTAAATAGAAAAAATTTAATTTGTCTAAATGGAATAAATACATTTATTCTGATAAATGTACTCAGAAATAAATGAATAAACTGCGCGTTATTCCCTGTAAATTTTGCCAGACGTAGGAATTAGCCACAGATTTTCATCTGTAGACAGCAGACACCACAAAACACAGAAAACATCTACCTCCTCCACCACAGAATACCCACAAGAAACTGCTGTTATGACGAGATTAAGTTTTGCTCAAGTTATACACAATAGATTTAATTTCTATTGTACATGTTTATTCCAAACTGTCCACCAAAGCCTTACAGGGATCAGACTAAGGAAATCTATCTTCCGCTCTCAGGTGTTTTTAAGTTAATAAAGCTTAAATCTAAGAGCACATTTCCCAACATAAACATGATCTCTTCTACAAATAAATATAAGACTTGCCACTTAACATACTGAAAAACACACCACAAAAATAATATTTTAAAGATGAGCACAAAGACAAAGTAACTCTGGTTACTATATTGTTTAACACTTCAAAAAAAAAAAAAAAAATCCAAAATCCATTATTCATCCATCTGTTTCCTTTATATATTTTTTTAATTCTGCTTGTTACCATACTATGTACTGTTCCAGTCCTCCCCATGTAGCTCTAAGTTTCCTATTTCACGTGTGGACTTGCCCCAGGAGGGAAAAAAACACAGTTTTTCTACAAACTCACTCGAACTGTTGAACTCATTTTAAACAGAGCAATTAAATTATTCTGTGCAATATACCCTATTAAGTATCTTTATTTATTAAAATGAATGTTAGCATAGAGAAAAAAAAAGGCCAATATGTCCTTTAATATACGTGGTACTCTTAGAAGCAAGATACTTTTTATATCATGTTTACTGTATTCTCAACAGTTTTCCTTAAGTATTTTCATCTCTAATAAAGTTACCTTTATTTTACAGCAAAAGATAAAACTGGTTTCTTCTGCTGTCTGTCTCTTAAAAATGCCATGTTAATTAATGTCAGGCAGTTCTGGAATTAGCAATAGTTTTAAGTTCTCTTACGCTACATCTAAAAACCCTGCAGCAAAAATATTTTAGCATTTTAAAATTTCATTCAAATATAATTACTCTGTTTCTGATAGACGCAAGCTTATTTCACATATTTCATCAGAATTGCTAGCATTTCATAATGACTTAAAAATTATCATCACTCATTTTCTTGAATAAGGAAAGTTTAAGAGCAGACAACCTTACATACGTTTATTTTCCCCAGAATTTATTTGAACCATAAGTGTGCCAAACCATTGTTTACTTATCCCTCATGGTCAGATATCTTACATCTAAATCCACTCTGTGGTTTACTAAAACAGAACTACAGAGCCACTGCCAGTTACATAATATTTTATTGTTCAGAGGAAAAAGACAGCCTCAATTGTAATGAAAATCAGCTAGAATACTGGTAAGATGCGTTTGTGTCTTTATGCCCACATATACATACACACCAGTGATCATACACTGAGTGCAGCTCTTCTGAAAGTGGCTCCAGTAAAACAAATTGGACCAGGGTGATGTTCCAAGTCATTATTAATTGTTGGATTGCATGTCTTTGGCAAGCATATTTAACAGATATGACCATACAGGAAAGCGAGAGAGAGAGGGTTGGTTTGGGGTGTTGAGGCTTTTTTTTTTTTTTTTTTTTTCCCAAGGAAAACCCATACAACCAAATAATTATGCCTAAACATACTCACTTCCCAATAGTGGTAATCCCACAAACTGTCGGTAACTCAGCTGAATACAAATCAGAAAAGGCAGAGTTAAAATAGCATGATATTTTAATGTATCCACGTGTGGTACTGGAATAAGGAATTATTTCTTTAAAGAAGTTTTAATGTGTATGTGTAAACATGCAGATGTATACAGTTCAAAACTAATTCCTACTAATCCATACATAAGCCCATACTGGGCATAATAAACCCAGTAATAGCGTCTATGTAGTAAACATCTCTAGTGGTATAATATTTTCTACCCTAACACCGAAGCTTCAAGAGAATGTGCTGTCACATTCAGATTTGCCGGCAGTGCAAATACCCACAGAACATGTTCAACTTTTCACATCTCCCTACTTACTCTAATATGCGAGCAGGAAATTGTACCAAGAGTCTTGTCTTAATACGTGTAAGAAGAATCTCTGTTAATGCAATTACAGTGCTCTACGTAAATTATGTTAGTGCAGAAGCACACATTTTGGAATACTTTAAATATTTCAGAGGAAAGAAACATTTGGAAGTAAGTCTCTTGGTATGTTCTTGCTTCTTCCCATTGTCCCATGAAGAAACAAATTGCTTTTGTGGACATTAGGCTGAACAGCCTTAACTCACCTCAGCTTTCAAAATGAAACAACACAGGTTATCCAAAGTAGTCTTATATGTAGGCCAGCTGCTGTTTTTAACACAGTGCAATATATTTCTTTTGAAAGTGATAAAAAATACTGTATTTATGTTGAAATACTAAGGTGTGAAATGTAGAGTTGTTCTACCAAGGAATGATAATACTTCACAACATTATTTTTATATAATACATCAGTAATTTACTATGCATACCAACCATCACGTAGAGTCAGCAAGAGTAACTTCACACAGATTAAATCGTTAGGATTCAACAGACATTAAAAGGCATTTTTAAGACATGGCTAACAAAAAGAAAAAAAGCTACTTCTGAAGACTGAGTCAGAAGTGTCTATTTTAGCTTATTGTGTCTTAAGAAGCTAGCTACTCTATTAGCTATGTCCTCACTGAATTTTCTGTCTAAATTCCTCAAGTAACTGCTTTCTTTCAAATGCATCATCTCTTCAACTAAGAATCCTCCACCTTCAAACAGAAAACTTTTTTCCTAAAAGTGCTGTGTTTGCTCTTCAACATTGAGGGGACACATATGGTCTTCTGGCTTAGTGATTCTTTTTTATTAACAAGTGTTCGACGAATTAATGGTACTAGGTATTGTATAATACTCAAGCACAGAAACAGCTTTGTTATGAAGTCCGTAGCATATTTAGTTCCTAACACAATCTGCAAAACTTGTTTCCTCTACAGACCACAAGTATCAATTCACATTGAAAGCGTTCATCATCTGCATTTTTCTAATCAGTGGTATCGCAGTTTAACTCCGCTGTGTTTGGTTATTTGTGGAATAACTAAGCCATAACAATGAATGGTTTATTTAAAAGTGACAGGACCAGAAAGCAGCAACTATTTACTTAGGCAGCATACCTCAGTATACACCAGTAAAAATGTGCTCTTTTCCCAAAAGGATTTTCTGCATAAAGGGCATTCACTTTGCTTCCTTCTCACCCCTCTTACATCCAGCTCTGCACATTCAAAACTGTGTGTTCTATTTTTCTGGCTATTCAGTATATTTTTATTTCTTCCTTTCTGATTAAACAGCATAAACAAAAGCACTAGAACAAATTCAGAGAGCACGCTCTTTATACGGACATTTTATTAAAGAAATCAGCATTCAGAAAAAGTTAAGTCATTTGTGGATGATAAAATAACACCATCTAGGCAGCCAGAAAAAAACTTCATGTAGCATCAAATCACAATAAATATATCCCTCACAGGACAAATCTTTTTCATACAATATGCAAATACTAGAACGATTTTTAATTTCACAGTATTTCAGAAAGAGGACCTAAAATTATGCTATGGTATTCTGTATAGCAATTAACTTAGTTATGACCTTGTAATAATTTAGAGTTCTAAGCTCATTAATTAACATTTTCGTGTTACTTAATACATCTAAAAATAAGACTTGAGACAAATTATTACAATACTTATCAGAAACAAAAAGGTTGTAGGACTAATTTAATATGTATATATGTAAAATATTATTTGACAAATTTCAAGGCACATATGTAGTGCACATGTGTAAAATCTACTTGATGGAGCCAGCTTACATATACACACACACCCAAGCTGGAATGTTCCAATTCTGATCAAAGATGTATGTAGCCGGATGTGCGGTTAATTCACTGATCAAATTTTCACAACTGAAAAACATCTTGAAACACATACTCCTACTTACCAGCAGTGTGCTGGTGCTTTTTTACTTGATTAGACTCACTCTTCATAATTTTAGATTTTAGGATTTACCTTAGCAGTAANAAGAAACAGGGAACACTAAAAAGGCAAGGGTTTTCAGTTCCAGCATTCTTAAAAGGCACAGTAAGGCTGAGTGAAATAAATTAAAACTACCCATAGAGTCTGAACTCTAAACTTCGTGACCTGTTTTTACAGTAAGCTTGTACTCCATAAAAACTATAGAAAAATATCAGAAGCATAGATGCACAGCACATGCACACGTTAGACACAAATCTGTCCTGTAACAATAAAATACAGTAGCTCCTCAAAGTGCACGAAAGATTTTAAAATCCACTAAATCCATAAAATAGTCTGCTGCCAGACTTCAACACTGTCTACTGACTCAACCAGATGTACTGAATAAAGACTACTTAATAGCTACTAAATTCTATCAGGTTTGTATAAAGTCAGAAGAATTTGTATTAACAAATGTTTGAAGTCTTTTACCATCACATTTAATAAATTTACTTGCTTAAGATATAGTAAATATCAAGTGGAATAGCCATTATATTATGTATAAGATATGCATAAAAATAATCAAAAGAAGCTAACAAAGAAATTGAGGTGGGCAGCAATTGTACCAGTCTCAACACCGATTTAAAAGACATCTCCTTTTTTCTTCTTTACATACCTGGTTGTTATCAATTACTGATGTGTCTTCACCCCTTCTTGTTGCAAAACTTCCTTTGAAACTTACAGCACACACAGCACAACATTTGTGACCTATATACATAAAAAAAATTTTTTTTCCCTCTAGTAGCCCAGAAAATCTGAATACTTTTTTAGGCTGACGATATCTTCACATAGAAACACCAAATGTCTGCAGACAGTAAGAAGCCTTTAGTAAGCCTTTTTGCTGCACCATAATAATCTGATCCAGAAATTCAAGGGTACCTTAAACAACGGGCTACCTGTTCTAGCCTTGCTTAGGAATGTGGCCAAATCATTTTTATTGATTTAACCTTTATAGGAATGCTACATATCCTCAGAGCAAAACATTTCTAATGCATTTATAATATGATATACCTCTGAGAAGTTATAAAAAAAAATTAAAACCCCCGTTCGATAGATAGGCAAGACCTCTCCACTATTATGTTTTTTTTTCTGATTTAGTGATCGATAGGCATACACATCTTAAAATATATTCCAAGTTTGCATGTGTATGAGTTCATAGGATGAATTGAAAAACTGTTACACTTAGAGAGGACAAGACTTATATCTGATCTTTGTTTAAGAATGAATTAGAACTGGTGAACTGATAGCCAAGACTCTAAATACTCCTTTCATTCTAGAGTTACACATCAATCATTTTACCTGCAAACACATCAAGTTAAAACTTCCAGAATTTACAGTCCTTTTTTTGAATAAACTGAGCAGCATGCTAGTTATGTTCAGAGAGCTTACAGAAGGTGGTTTGTGTATCTCAACAGAATTCTTAAAGTAGTACCTTCTCAAAATCCCTCTTCATCAGAAATCTATTTTTAAAATCAGTATTTCTTGATGCGAGATTCATATCCTGTAATTTCTGAAGTTCAGGTTTAAAGAGAAAGAGAAAGAGAAAGAGAAAGAGAAAGAGAAAGAGAAAGAGAAAGAGAAAGAGAAAGAGAAAGAGAAAGAGAGAGAGAGAGAGAGAGAGAGAGACAAAGAGAGAGAGAAAGAGAGAGAGAGAAAGAGAGAGAGAAAGAGAGAGAGAAAGAGAGAGAGAAAGAGAGAGAGAAAGAGAGAGA
>VWZI01003941.1:269910-315655 GCA_013396835.1 Psilopogon haemacephalus | reverse complement strand
AGAAAGAGAGAAAGAAAGAGAGAAAGAAAGAGAGAAAGAAAGAGAGAAAGAAAGAGAGAAAGAAAGAGAGAAAGAAAGAGAGAAAGAAAGAGAGAAAGAAAGAGAGAAAGAAAGAGAGAAAGAAAGAGAGAAAGAAAGAGAGAAAGAAAGAGAGAAAGAAAAAGAGAAAGAAAAAGAGAAAGAAAAAGAGAAAGAAAAAGAGAAAGAAAAAGAGAAAGAAAAAGAGAAAGAAAAAGAGAAAGAAAAAGAGAAAGAAAAAGAAGTGTATTTTAGTATTTGGAATGTCACAAACCACTCTTGAGCATTGCCAGGAGTTGCCTGTTTTTCAGAAAGTAAATGGTTCAGAGTTGCTCCCTGTGGTAAACTTCTTAACAGTATAAAGTTGAAGTGAATACAGTGACTGAAGAGTTACTCAAACAGAAGCAAGCATACTTATGAATTATGCTAGTTATATTTCTTATAAAGTAACTCAGATGATGGGGGGAGTGTTTAAAAATTTTAAAAACCCAAACAAACAAAAAAACCAAATGGAGAACACCTAGTAATGAAAATTATTCTTACTTCTGATAGCTGCTAGCACAAAATTCTAATATGCTATTCTTCATAACACAGCAGGCACAGCCAGGAACAGTCTAGATGGGGAATACACTGTAATACAAATACCTTTTAATAACATTTAATTGAGATTTTTTTTCTCATAGAAAAAAACTGTGCCTAGAAATCACTTCCTGAAGATGACAGTGTCTAGTAATCACTGATTCTCTCTCATCTACCATGAATTACATTTCAATCCTACAAAGAAAGAAAAATATTAAAACACTTCATTAGTGAACTAAGTGCCTATCTACACTCGTAAGGTAGACAAGTCAGTACATCGAAGCAATGGACTGTAATCAGAATGTATGGCCTACTAAAATAATAGGTATCTGAAAACGCTCCAATAGGCTGGTTGTTTTTTTTCTTTATTTCACTAAGAGTTTAGCTTGCCTTTCAGAAAATGCATTTCTAACTTTGTATCTAGAAAACCTAAAACAACATTCTAAAGATGAATCCATATGCAAACAGACAACGCCCACACAAACTAAATTAATGTAAGACTTCAACATGACATGCAGCTTGAGTTTTCTAAGGACAGTCTAGTTCTACCTTCCATCATGTTGGCTTCCACCATCCACGATCTGACCAGATAAGTGCTTCCATTTATGTAAATGCAGTTTTTGCTTGCTACTGTAGTAGACTGAGAGCATTCACTTACTGCATGCACACTGGGGACAACAGCCATGAATACATAACTAGTAACTCTAAACAAGATCCTAGAAAGATTACTGAAGCATATAAAATAATATTTACTTGATTTCAACTTTGGTACCTGTAGAGTATAAGGTGTGGAAGGAAGAAAACCAATCTATGGATTTTAGGAAAAAAAAAAAAAAAAAAAGCCCTTCAAATGATGTACATTTGAAAAAAATCTTTATAATGAACGGCCTCGTGCTAAAAATCTGCATCTCTATTCCACAGTTACATTACAGGACGACAGTTCTGTTGTCACTTGCTCTTAGAGCACACCTTAAGGAAGAGCCTAGGCATTACTGAAGAAAAGTGGAATATGTTAAAAATGCAAATTTTGACAGATTGTGATGATGGAAAAAGGCCTAGTTTAAATGCAGTTACAGTAATAAAATTACTTATAAAATTACTTACAGTAACACCCTTTTTTTTTTTTAAGAACATAATAGATACATTTGTAGAAAAGGTAATATTAGCATAGTTATTCTGACAAACAATAACAGCTTTTGGTGCTACAGAAAAGGTTCTCTGTTCTGGCATGTGAAAAAGGTCAAATGGTGGAAAACTAACTTCATATTCTTAACCTCTAAACTCCCTCCTTTCCTGACTACTTAACGAATATCCTAGCAGAGGAGATCCACAGCTTTTCCAGGAACTCATGCAGGGAACCTTCTGCTCTGTGCCAATTGAACAGGACATGTGGACATCCACCTTCAAGAGTGCTGGCCCCTATGGTAGCTCTGAGTGAGTCTGTCTGCACATTTGCAACAGAAAAGCAGCCTCCAGATTTTCAGTTAACACAGGTTTTTCTATATGCACACATATGCATACACATGCCCATGAAAAGCAATATACTTGACTACTCAAGTCTGAGTAGAAACTACTTAAGTCTAGAGAAACAACTATGATACTTCAGGAACCCCACAACTTGAACTCAGTGTTTTGAATAAGGGAAAACAAAGTAAGAGAGCAACTCCGGGAGTACATTTTGCAAGGCTGTTTCTTATAGAGACTTAAGCAGGAAAACTGTGTGCAGATAAGGTAAAGTTATCTTTCTGCCATGTGATGGGCATCACATAACAAAGAGGAGCACCAAAAATACTTGTGCTGATGACAAACACCAGCTTAGAGATGAGTCAGGCAATGCACACATTTTGTCACTGTATCACTTCAACACCACTCGTTTTCATGGCAATTCTCATAATTCTTACACACTTCCCAGTGGATTATTTTATTTGGTTTAATGATTCTCCCCACAGTTTACAGTAGTGAAAGCAGCAGGAGAATGCCATTTTGTAACCACATATTTTGACTTTGGCAAACTTGTCTCCTTTTCTACCCACCTCTCATACTTCTGATCTTCTCAATCTTAGGTCTTGACAGTAAGGAGTATATGTCTGGTTCCATTTTCAAAACTTGGCCATTGCTTACAAGTGTGTTTCTAAGCATCTTCATACTTCATCATACTGCTATGTCCTCTATTTTCTGATAGAACATGGTATAACTCACACAAGAAGCCAATTCCCAACTTACTTGAAGGTATTATGATTATATACTTTTCAAAATGGGAAGAATACAACCACCCAACTAAAGGTTTTTCAACTGTCTTACTGCCACATGACAATAGTTATCTAGTATTATTTTCAAAGGTCCTGGCCCTACATATAAAATCAGTCACCTGAAACCTATAGATATCCTATGAAGAATTCGTCTACCCTTTTCTTTTTTTAGCATGAATTTTGAAGATTTTTATTATACATTTGTTCAGCTTCTACAATAATAAAATACTGATCCATAAGTAGGAACCTTATATGATAACATGAATCAATAACAATAACAGACCTTTCATAAACAGGATCATCATTTCAGCCTTGCTGAGTCTTTTTTGCTTTTGCCCAAATTAAAGCTGTCTCCTTCAAGGTTAGCTTATTCTGATGTATATTTGAGCAATCTGTTCTAAAAAAAAAGGAACTTTAAAAGCATACCAATGACTCACATTGACAGGACCTGGTAATTTTGGTTCTTGCTGGAAAAACGCTTAGCTTGTCAGCAAAATACTTCAATTTTCTTTGCATAAACATATTTTAAACCTGAAATTAGCAATACTAACAATTGTACTATCACCAAATATAGCTTTTCTCTATTTGAGTAGGATCCTGAAAGTATTTTCAACTAGAAAACTAGTTTCAGCTGCAACTGAAATTTTTAAAAAATTCAAAGCATTTAAAAACCTCACTGACTGACTTGGTCATGTCAACAGCACCACACAAGATTCTGACTAAAAAGAACTTATTATTGTGGGTTTCTAACTCAGCCAGTTTCCTACAAGCACAGTTTACAATGTGTATTAAGTATTGTCCTGTCTCTGGTTCTTATATAACAATGCTCCCCACTGAAACCTCTGCTCACCTGAGATTCTGAACAAAGTGAAATAGCCAAGCCATAAACACTTGCAGAGTAGCAAGATGAAAAGACAACATAAAATGGATTAACAAACCACTATATATCAACTTGACAAATGCCATAAAAAACCTGACTCTTAGTAAGTGTGAAGCAGCAAAGCCAAAGCAACTTGGCTTCAGAAAAATAATTGATGGTATCTACATATTAACCAAGAGAACTCGTAAACTCAGAAGAGTCGAAGTGTTGCAGTAGTGTATTACAAGATGTAGTTGATAACAATGCCTCCCTATGAGCACAGATTAAGAGCCTCACAGAGATATGTTCAGTTTTGTTTAGATTAAGCTATTCAGCCTAGATGCAAGAATGTGAGTGACATTGAGCTGAAGGATACGCAGACATCTGAATTGGAGAAAGCCTGAAATCAACAGGACAAGCAGAAAAGTGTAAAAATGTAGACTTAGAGGAAAAAAAAAGTGTTTAAGTAAAGGTCAATAGCATTTACCTTTCTGGTAACAGTAACTTAGAAAAAAATTTGTAAATTAAAAAGAAATCCCACCACCAGCCTCTCACAGATGCTATCAGGCCTGACACATATAAAACCGTAGGACGCGGCATCTGCATTTCTCAGTGATGAGAAGAGCTCACAAGAAAACTTTGTTACTTACCCCCTCCCCACCTCACTGCCCCGCCTTTTGGACATCACCTTTTAAGAGATATGCAATAGCAATCCCAAAAATACTTGGGGAAAGTAAGACATAAGTAACAGTTTTATGAACAATGATCAATGCAAAAAGGTTAAAGGAAATTAATTAGTCCCTATAAAGTGAACGGTGACCAATCTTCTTTGGTCTTGTGGCAAAAGATATAAATCAGGAGCAACAGTTGTAAGAAGACATTTTGAACAATTCAGTATGTCATGGCTAGGTTGAAACCATGCCACATACACCACAATAGGACTTGCTAGCTTGGATTTACTGGGCCTTTTAGGTCTGTAAACCTATCTACATTGTTTCTAAACACTGTTTTTATCTTGAAATAGTTATGTTTTGAACAATTAACAAGTTGATGAAATACATCCTCCACTTCAAATTGATTTTCACATTATATCCAGAGGAAGGGACACTGATCCATCCTATTCTCTCAACTACTTTTGTTGTACAAGATTGTGAAGTTATCACCAGTCATAATTTTCATAAAGAAATAAAGGAGTAACTATGGAAGGGGGAGAAAGCTCTGCGGAAACTGCCCAATGGCTAGCTGGCTACCAGGAAGGTTTTGGCAATACAGAATTGGGCCTCAGTGACCCTGACTGGAATAAATGGATTCTTTTCATTCCCTTCCAGCTCTATATTCTTGTATCAAGTGAGTATGAAGGAACTGATTGATAGAGGCAAAAGTTTTGATACATAATAAACTTCCACAAGAAGAATAGAAACCTTGCTGCTCTGAAAGAATGAACTTTTTTTTAGTATGGGGTAAAAGCACATATATTTGTGTGCCTTTTATACTCTATCATACCCCCAAGTTCACATCCTAGCTTATCTGTGAAGAATCTCTATGTTCAAACCCTACCAATAATTTCTACCAGAAAATATAATGAGTCTCAATATCATCAGATTTCAGTGAAAGGTTCCATTTATAAATAGCCCTTACTCAGCAAACCACTTAAGTATATGTACAACTATTTGTATCTTATTCCCAAAGTCAATGCTAATATCCTGCTCAAAATCATATAATCTGATTGCAGTCTGTTCTTGACATGAAGTACACATAAAATCTTTCCAGTTGCTAGCACTGAATTTGATCAGTGATGCACAACTCAATTTTCATTACCAAAAACAGGAAAAAGTCACATAGCAATAGGAGTCATTTCCACAATTTTATTTTCTGTTCTGGTTCAGAAAAAATTTACAAATCCTGAAAAGAGAAGAAGGAAAAAGGCATGTTCAACTTTGGTGAGGACCATCACTTGTGAATTTTAACAAAGTAGCACAGATTCCTGAAAACCCTTAGTTTTGTAGATAAATTACTCTCTAGCCTTTCAACTCCAAGTAGTTTTGAACTTTTTCACTGTACTTTGGGCATGTAAATCAAGTGGATTACTTTAAGATAGAGGTCCTGACCAAGATACAGAAAAATGTGACTCTAATTCATAATCCAAGAGTGATTATACCAAACCCAAAGTTTTAAAAAGTTATTAAGTTGTGAAGACAAACATAACATTTACACGTGTTGCTAAATGAATTAGAAGCGAGTCTATCAGAGAAACTTTAGTAATCTAAAATTTAACTACTATAATATGCACAGAAACTAAACTGCAGAGTTCTAAAGTGTGCTGACAGTCATTCCTTCAGTCAAAAAAAAAAGAAAATTATTTGGTTTTTGAAGTTTAAAACTCTCTGCAGTATTTTTTTTTCTCCAGTGCTGGCTGCAATAGGTGGACTGCTCTGATTTTCTCAGCTGCCTAAGTAGTAGCTATGTTCTTTCACAGAGCAAGAAAAATATTCCCAATATCTTTGTTTCCATTTACAACAAGAAATGAGGCTTTCACCAAGCACAAAACCACACATATGAATACTTCCCCTCTTGTAGTATTAAAGTAGCAGCAGCTGTACTTCATGCTTTTATCACCCCACTTTTAAAGCAACAAAAGAGCATCAAAATAGCAATGACAGCTATCATCAGCTGGAGAAGATGTTAGCTTTTCAGTTTAGTGCATGTGAATTGTTAGTGATAGTAGCTACCAACACTTGTCTTTAATAGTAGATGCTTATACAAAAAACATATGGCATGCCTGGAAAGCCACATGACAAGCTCACATATAGCAAATAATGATTTTTTGAAAAGTCTAATTCCTATTTTATTTGTATTGAATAAGACAACTATCTTCACTTGTCTATCAACAGAGGAAATAGTGTTGCCAGCAGAAAAACCAGACATCCTCAAAGATATAAAATATTTCACTACATTGTCTACATTGAAGAGATCAGAGAAAGTTTTAATAATATAGGTAAAGTAAAAAAATCTCAATTAAAACTAAATGGTCTCCAAGAGCTTCTGCCCAGGGCCTCAGTTTGCAAGTGATAAAATAGTGTTATAACTCCCCGTTTCCAAAGGATCATAATCGTAAATCAGTATCTTTCCCTCAAACCCCACACTGCAATACAGAGAAGTCTTTTTAAGAAAGGAAATAAATGTCCCATATACAGTTCCTCAATTAATGTTTAAATAAGCAATTTTCAAAATTTCAGTCTATTTTTCTGGATTAATCTAAACATTTAAAAAATAGCTCATGGTTTCGAACTTTTGATTTTTATCTGTCGTAAGAATTTCAAAGATAAATATTGCCATCCTAACCTCAGCTCCAGAAATATACTTGACTTTGATTATTCAAACACTGCAGCAGTTTTTCACAAATAATTCTCTAATTCATTAGAAAGAACCCACAGAGTTTCATCTCTCCTCCTATAAACTGATCGCTTATCTTTTCAGTTATCTGAACCATAGCAGAACCCCATAGATACAGAGCTGTCACTTTAAAGTCAGCACTAGGCACATAACTAGAGCAGTATGTGAAGGGTGTCTTACCTGGGCAGGCAGAGGGGAAGATCCTGCCAGTGCAAACTCACAGGCAGAACTTGTTCTTATGTGTTTCTTTCCAAAATAGTCTCATTCTTGAAGGAATAAGACTGGCATTTAATAGAGAAACAGAGAATATATAAGTTTGCCAACTAGCTACAGTCTTTCTCTTGCAAGTCACCAGATATGCATCTAGCCCTGTTTAACACATATCAAAGCTAGTTCACTTTAGCCAATTTTCAGTATTCACTACTTGCAATTTCACTTCAGTAGGCATAAACAAACCTAGAAGTACCTAGTCCAGGATCAACATTTCTGTAACTCTCTCAATACATCTAAATTACAATTACTATAAGCAAAGGCTTAGGAAGTTTAAAAAATAACAGCATGTTTATGTACTAAAACAAAAGCAAAATACTACTATGACCATTGTCAAAAAGTTTACATTTCCTTCTAGCATGTAATATAAAGAAAATTAGTTTCTCTTATCTCAAAGCTTGCAGTGCAAAGTTACACTCAATTCAGTAGTTCCTAGAGTCAGTCTTTATAAAGTCAATATACTAGCTGATAAATCACCCCCTGACATCAGCACACCAAAATAAAGAGACATTTTTTTTCTTCTCTAAACTCTATGAACTCACAAACATGAATATATAACCAAAAACCCCAACAAACAAACAAACAAAAAAATCACACTCCTGGATGTTTTTTCTTCCATACTACCTGGAACACTACAGTGAAATCTTCATCACTGAGGCTGTAAATTGAGAGACAGTATTATCTTTGCTGCTATTGGTCAAACTGCCTTACTCAAGTTTTAGATTAAAATGTAACTGTAGATGAAAGATCTGTTTGAAATTTATCAGACAACTACTGAGTTACACACTCAATTGAAAGTTACTAACAGAGGAACAAACTTCCTTAGGTACCTTTTTAGAGAGGTGAAAGAACGTTAAGGAAAAAAAAAATCATTTGCACAGGTCAGGCTCTTTCTGCATGATAACATTTTTATTCTCATCTTTTTTCCTAGGCAGCTAGACAAATAGATTACTACAAACTGCAAGTCAGTGAAATCTTATGGTTATACACAGGCCTATACATTCACATGCATAGTAAGAAACAGAACTTATTGAAACTTTTTTTTTTTTTCTAAAAAGGAGAAGAAACAGAACGGTAGTTTTGCATCCAGTACTTCTGTACATCTCCAGGTTTGCTGAAACCCCTTACTTTAACAAAAGCAATTCCTTCATAGAAACCTCCAGCACTGTAACAGCAGTATGAAGTACTCTGGTTTTAACAGTATTCTGAAATAATGTAGCATAACTGCAAAGAAGGTCTGTGAAACAGGAATTAACTTTTTGCACAAGTTCTCCAAAATTCAGAACCATAAGAAAGAGTTAAATAGCAAGAGTTAAATCCTATTTTTGCAGGGATATAGACAGAATTGCTGTGATGTCTACGTTTTAGAAATATAGATTTGCCTGAGCTTTACAGTCTATCAGAAAAAGTAGTCATAGGTATGGAGTTGCACATTAAACCACATTAAAACATACCTTCCATAAGGACTACATAATTTTCTTCTCTTAACTTGGCTAGTGAAAGAGACTTTCCAGAAAATCAAAATTATTTAGCAATTTTAGATGCTGCTTAATACTAAACTCTACTCTACAGTTAAAAGTTTTTCCAGAGTACCTACACTAGCTTGGCTATACTGGAAAAGACAGTTTACTACTGCAGGCTATAGAAGTTAAATAAAGCAGACTATAAAATAGAAACAATTTTCTCATATAGTTTTGAAGCAAGTTAAGTCTGAAGAAGGTAGCTTGGACTGAATGACCTCAAAAAGTCCCTTTCTCTCTGGTGCAGAAATACTGCCAAACTGTTGAGAATTAGTACGTATGCTTGTGTGTGTACTCACTTAAATGAAAACTCATATAAAAATAAAAGGACACAAAAAAACATGGGCCTATCCTTCTAGGGTCTGATTTCTTACAAGTATTTTAGAATGTAAAAAAATATACAACAACTTTAAAATGCAAGCTTGGTTGAGAGGGGAGATACATTACTTATAGAATTAACACAAACTTTTTTTCTATTTTTACAAAAGTTAGTATTTTTGTATTAGAAAATGTTTGATACAATTCATTATTTTATTTCTCCCACACTTAAAATGGCCAGTTACATTTACTTATACTTTGTGGAATTCAAAGTTATTCCTGTAAAGCTTCTTTTCTTCCAGTGTGCAGAGCTCCTCTTTTTATGCTATCTTGCTGTACTTCACCAAAAGCACAAGTAACAGTACTTAGACTTGTACTAGATATACTGAAGAGTTCACACAGACTCAAATATAGACTGATTCATGATGAAGTATTTCTATAGTTTCACAATGGATAGTCATGCTTTATTTTCGGACCAAAACATAATCCTTCAAGATAATTTATCCAAATTACTCTGAATCATAGTTAAAGGAAAACAACAGGACATCTGCAAGCAATATAACACTGGTACAAAATTAAATGAGTACTTAACACATTGTCCTTTCCAGGGTCACAATACAGAAGAGGCAATACCATAGACTCTTGAGACTTTTTCAGGGAGTGAGATAGTGTCATGAGTGTTGTCTTTTTAAGTAAGAAAAAGGCCCACTCATAAGCAAGCCAGTGCTTCTTCAGAAATACTCATTCTGTCTAGAAAAGGATGATTCAAAACCACAACTACTCAATTTTCTAAAGGTTGTACAAATCATGTTGGGGAGAAGGGGAAAAAAACAATCTGAGTTAAAAATAAGTAACAAAGACACATTATTGTCCATAGAAGGGTACATTAGGTCAGAAGCTGCTGCTTTTTAATACCATGAAGTGCTTATAGCTTTCTGTTCTAAAGCAGAAGCAGAAAATGTCACCAAGTCAGTAATACAAATAAGTCATTTACTTAACATTTTCTTTAAAGGAAAAAAACTTAATAACAAAGTACATGTTCTGGATAGTGTTGGATTTTGTAAAGATAAAAAAGCTCATAATTGCTGACATATTAAGAAACTGCCAATATTATTTTGTAGAATAAAGTAAAACGTGACATTAAACTGTTCCTCATGTCCTTTCCTCACCCACCTACCCACTAGTCCTGGTGACAGTTTTGCAATCCAGTATAGTACACCTGCTAAATTGCTATTTAGCATTTCTACAGCAAAGCTCAAAGAAACAATATTCATTTAATTCACAGCTACAGGAAGTGTGGAGAGAAGGATGGGTTCCGTTCTAATCACTGGAACACATAAGTGCATCATTATTTTAAGGTCCTACAGAAATGCTGAAACAGATCAAATGCTGGCCTATGGGATTATATGCCAACTTTATATATGAGACAGTGAGATTTAATATGCAGTATAATATATCTATTCTATATACTCAGTATTCAAATGGAAAAGAATATGATAGTCATTTGTACGCTTAGTTATCTTTAAAAAAAAAACAAAACTTGGTGTTATTTATAAAGTGCTAGAAACTATGCAAGACAAGCTCTTCTATCTATCATTACTTACCTGGTTCATTGTAAATTTTAAAGTCAGTGTGGGATTTGAGGATAAAAAAATCATCTTAGAGACCAGTTTAGGGAGAATGCAATAATCTAACTTACTATGATAAATTCACAATGATAGAAAAACAAACAAAGCACAATTCTCTAATCACTAAGGGCTGTTTTGTACCTCCAAAGAGACAACAGCGTACTGGGGAGACAAACTTCATCATCAGTCCAGTAAAGCTTGAGAAGGACTATACAGCCTTTGTCGCTTAGGAGAGAAAAAAAAACATTCATACCACACACAAATAAGTATTCCTCTCCAAACCCATGGAACAGATAACTACATGAGCCACAAAGACACTGAGTTAGCTATCCAGGGCACAATGCAATCTGAAGTTTCCTTTTAGCTCTTGCCTGGAATGACTTCAGTAGACTGTAAAAGCTAATAGCAATTATTGTGTCCTTACCATTCTGCACGGACAAGCAATGTTCTACAACAACATAGCACACTGATACATACATCCTGTACTGTCAAATTAAACATGACAAAAATAAACTGAAATTGCAAGTGGTGGCAGTTTAGAGACTTCAGCAGTTAAGGACAGACACATTTGCCACTTACAGTCATAGCTGTAGTCAAAATGGATTTTCAGGTTCATTCTGACAGAACTACTGCATTGCCATCTACTACACTGGGGGAAAAATCCAGGAAAAGCTGAATTTGCTTAATGTGTTTACTTGGGTACTAGATAATACCTTCAAACAACTTGTCAAAATCTGAAACCATAAAAGTTTCAGGAATCCTGGAACCATATATCATACATTATTTCAACTCAAAACACTATTTCAAACACAGGACCTATCTGAGAAGTTGCATGCAACTCAGAACAAATTGAGTAGAATTGTTCCTTAGAAGAGCTCTTCTTATCAAAACTCATTTCAGAAATTAACTTCAAAACCTACATTAACTTTGAACTGGCATGAGAAAAATACAAGACTACGAAAGCAGAAGTACAAGAGATACATAACCCAGACTAATGCTAAACTTCAGTTAATTTTACTCGTAGTAAAAATTGTAAGCCAAATTAATCTCTCCAGTCTTTCCTCAAAAATACCCTTCATGTGTTGTTTTTTTTGGTAAGCTTTCTGGATACATAAGTAATTCTGAAGTTACATGAATGTTCCTTCATAGGTGTGTTACAAGACTAGGCAATTTAATTACTTCATGTAAAATAATGTCTGGATATTACCCCATAGGTTAATAAGACTGACCACCAACTTTTGCCCCCTTCATAAGCAGGAACAGTATATTCAACACCATTTTAAAACAGAGACTAAAAGCAGCAAAAGATAAAACAATTGTGTTTCAGACATGTTTGACACTAATAATTTCAAAGTTCCATCTGTCTTTCAAGGGCACTTTGCTACAAGGCAAAATTAAACTATAGGGAGTTCTAAAACAACTACACTTCAAAATGTAGTACAGCAATGGAGTAGCCTGAAAGAAAGAATTTTCAAATAGCTTTTTAAAAAATTTACTCCATTTTCACCTCCTGCGTATTTTATCACCAGTTCTGTGAGACCTATCAGGCCTCCTCAAAATCCCATTGCCTTAAGCACTGTACACAGAAGAGACTCTGCCTTTACAAGTTTTAAAATATCATATCAGCAGCAGAAAGAGCTTTTGTGATTTTGCTTTCTAATTAATGTCCTCCCTACACTCTGTTCTACTTAAGAAAGCTACATGCCAAAGTTTTCCTTTTATGCCTCATCTCACTCTGGCCTGATGCATTTAATGAGACAGAAAAGGCAAAACACAGTCTGATAAACAAGTACCACATTTGTTGCCACTGTCCTTCCATTGTATCTCCACTAAATGAGAAAAAAAATATTTTTCTATACCCACTCGCAAAGAAGGATTTCAGCTCAATAGGCTGAAGTGGTTATTTTTGAACACCGCAATCTCAGCACAATTCTGGGTTCAAATATGGTAAACAAGTATGGGATAGAGAAATTCTTTACAATCCCAAATTACAGTTTGGTTAACCAAAGCACTCCTTCAGTCAGGTCATTACTGGTGTTCTCTTCCACTGTCATTCCAAATGACTACCCAAAGTCAGATGATTTTACTGATCAGCTTCAAAGCAAAGAGAGATAAGCACAAAATCAGTTGAAGCCAGAAGGAAACAGTCATACTAGGGTTTATACAAGTACTACTATAACTCAAACAGTAAGATAAAAATAAATTAATATTAATCTCAAACATACACTCATTTTATGTTGTGTAAGTTATGGCCCATTTTAGCAAACCAAATCATCAAGATTGTCTATTCAGCATAACTTCCTAGTCATTCTACTTGTTTTAAGTAGAATCAAGGTCTGCATCTGCTCTAGATTCCAAGAAAGCTAAAACATATAAAAATCTCAAACTCTTCTTCCTAGGCAAAAACTGAATTTGGCATGAGGTGAAGTCTCAGAGAATCTGGCATCTCTCATAATTATGTTTTATCTGCCTCACAATGGTAAATCAGACTTACACATCTGGGTATAACTAACAAACAAAAGTAAAAAATCAAGGCCACAGTTTAACAGCTGCAAACAGGGCTTACCAGCCACCAAACCCATTGTCACAAAGAGATGTATAAAAAAAACATTTCATTTGCATTTTGAAGACTAGGATAACAAAATTAGACGCTTATCCAGACCTAAGCAGCAGGCTGACTCTAACAGCTAAAAAGAATGGCAACTATTTTTAGACAAAAGCTAGAAATTGGATAAAAAATTAATTTTAAAAGTAGTCTTATTAAGTTATGTAACAAAACAGTTCAGGTAAAACATCCAACAGCAAATTATATCTTGCAAAGAGCACTAAACACATGTTATTGGTTTGGGTTTTTTTCTAGTTAGTATGTAGTCTGAATGATTCAAAGCACTTAGATTAGAATTATTTTGATATTCAAAACTAGATTAATAAACAAATACAAGCCAGTTTGGCAAAGTGCAGCTGTATGAATTTCAACATTTCTTTAATGTTACATATGGCATGCACTTGCTCAGCAGTGAACAAGCTGCATGAACTTCCTGACAAGAAAACACCATTTTAGCATGCATAATAACTGCTATTATCAAACAGAATTTGCGTTTCTGTATTTGTAAATAAATTTTACATCTGACAGGGCATTCAGTGCTCAACAAATCGTAATGCAATTCAAGACAGCAAGTGTTACCTAAATACATCAGCAGGAGAAAACACTAGGGTATTTTTTTATAATTTCATCTCACATTCAAAAATTTAGAATGTTACTCCTTAACATGTCCTTAAGATGGACAAATGTCAACTTCGTGAAGTTCAACAAGTCCAAGTGCAAGGTCCTGAACCTTGGTTGAGGAAATCCCAAGCACAAATATGAACTGGACAGAGAATGGATGGAGTAGTCCTGCTAAGGACTGGGGGTGCTGGCTGATGAGAAACTGAACATGAGCCTGCTAAAAGCACTTGCAGCCCAGAAAATCTCTCTCCAGCTATCCTGTAGGCACACTTCAGATACAGAAATGCAGCTATAGTGTCTCCCCAGAGCCTTCCCTTCTCCAGGCTGAACAATGCCAAGTCTCTCAGCCTGTCTCCATAGGAGAGGTGCTCCAGCCCTCTGATCACATTTCTGACCCTGCTCTAGCAGTTCTGCATCCTTATTGTGTTCCAGAGCTAGACACAGTACTGAAAGTGGGGTCTCACAAGAGTGAAGTAGAGGGAGATAATCACCTCCCTTAATGATGCTTCTTTTGATGTGGCCTGGGATTTGATTGGCTTTCTGGGCTGTAAGCACACACTGCAGGCTCAAACTGAGTTTCTCATCAACCAGCACTCCCAATTCTTTCTCCTCAGGGTTGCTTTCTATCTGTTCTCCACCCGGCCTGAATTTGTGTTTCAGATTGCCCACACCCAGGTGCAGACCATTATACTTGACTTTGTGGAACTTGATAAGGCTAGCATGGGGCCCACCTCTCAAGCCAGTCTAGGTCTTTCTGAATCGTATCCTTTCCTTTCAACACAAACACCACGCTGCTTGGGGTCATCGGTAAAGTTGCTGAGGGTGCCTCAATCCCACTGTCAGTGTCACCAACAAAGATGTTTGTTTACACAGCCCTGGTCCCAGTACAGACTCATAAAAAACACCTCTCATCAGAGGAAAACAAAACCACGCTGAATGAATGAAAACAGCTTCCCAATTAACTTCAGACCATGGTAATTAATATTTTTGAAAACTGTTGAAATAGCTGAGGAAAATTACGACATTTTACTAAGGCAAAATTTTCAACACAAGTGTTTAGAATGCCATGGTTCCCAGATATTTGCTCTATAAGTAGTGCTTATACTGCAAAGTAGATGATCTCAACCAAATGCTAAATTTTAATGGCTACTGTGAAATCATCACAGTTGTGAATCTAGTGGGCAGAACTGTAAGTATAACTGAGCTAAGTTTAGCAACTAGTTTGGAAACAGGTTGTATATTCGGCAAATGAAGGTATGCAAAACAAAACTCAGCAAAATGCACTGCACTTGCTGAAAAATTCTTAAATTATTAACACCTACTGCTGTAAATTCTATGGTAACATAATAAAAATATCCAAATGCAAATAAAGGATGTGGAACCAAAGCAAAATCCGTGTAGCATTATGTTTTTCTAAAAGATTGTAAGATAAGTAGCCAATAATTCTAAGGTCTTAACAATTAAAAGCAAAACATATTCACATAAAAGACACTACAATGTAAATCTACATGTTTGTGTGATCTGTAACAGTCTGACATTTATTTCTGTATTCCATTTAAGATAATCAGCATATTAAGTATTATCACCAGTTATGCTTAATACTATTTACACAGACATAAAATATCACACAGAACAAAGAAATTCCTTCAAATCCAGGTAAATACTTTGAAAATAAATGGAAAACCAGAACTATTTTATTAGTACAATAAAACATACGGATAATATGAGCAACTTTACACATTAAGCCTGTGTTTTAAGATTTAATTTCAAACTTCCTATACATATTCTCAGTTCTCAAATAAATCAGAAAAAATTCTAAGCTTGTCACAGAGATACAATTCTACAAAAGGAATCAGCTTATTGTTTTTAACCACAGCATTAGGAACAAGTGTAACATAGATAAAAGATACATGAACAACCTTCTCACCTGAAATAAAATTACTCGCAAACTGAACACTACATATAGAACTTATGCATCCCAGGAAATTAGACCTCAACTGAAAACTTCAATGTTGCAGATTACAAATTAATCTAAAAGATACCATCCTCAGACTGTAAGGCAATTTACCCACAAACTTCCTGATCTCATTACTGGGTTATAGCAGGATTTGATACTCTTGATTTGAAAGTTTTTCTGCCTTTCTTCTGCCTTTTAAGTCTCTAAAAATCCAACAGCCCATTTTTAAACATCAGCACAGCACGAATCACCAAATACCACCCAATGTCCCTATATGAATTACTTAAGTTCATCTTGCACCACTTTTTTTTTTTTTTTTTTNTTTTACCAAGAATGATTCTTTATGGTTGTGGAAAAATCATTCTGACCCAAGCCACAATGTTGCTGAAGGATACTTAATGCCCAGCAATGTATTTCTAGGTCTGCAGCTGGCACAAACCAAGTTTTAGTTGTGTGAGCTGTTGTTCAGTGTAACGAGTGATAAACTCTCTAAAGTGTTAAAATTGTGCATCTGCTGCCCCCCTTTTTTTTTTTTTTTTTTTGGTTGAGAAAAGCAGGACATGTGGAAGTTACTTTTCATACTACTCCATATTGCAGGATCACAGAATGTCAGGTGTTGGAATGGACCCAAAAATATCGAGTCCAAATGCCCTGCCAGAACAGGACCATACAATCTAGCTCAGGTCACACAGGAATGCATCCAGACAGGCCTTGAAAGCCTGAAGAGAAGGAGACTCTGCAGCCTCACTGGGGCGCCTGTTGCAGTGTTCTGTGACCCTTACAGTAAAGAAGTTCACCCCTGTGTTGAGGTGGAACCTCTTGTACTGCAACTTACACCCATTGCTCCTTCTCCTATCACAGGGAGCAAGTGAAAATAGACTGTCCTCCTAGTCCTGACACCTACCCCTCAGATATTTATACACATTGATTAAATCTCCTCTCAGTCTTCTCCAGACTAAAAAGGCCCAGGTCCCTCAGCCTCTCCTCATAAGGCAGTGCTCCAGTTCTTCTACTGGACCCTCTCCAGCAGATCCTTGTCCTTCTTAAACTTGGGGAGCCCAAAACTGAACACAATATTCAAGATGAGGTCTCACAAGGGCAGAGTAGAGGGGGAGAAGAACCTCCCTTGATCTGCTGGACACACTCTTTTTAAAACACCCCAGGATCCCAATGGCCTTCTTGGCCACAAGGGCACATTGCTGTGCCATGAATAACTTGTTACCCACCAAGACTCCCAGGTCCCTCTCCACAGGGCTGCTCTCCAGCAGATCACCTCCCAACCTGTACTGGTGGAGTTTATTATTCCTCCTCAGGTGCAGGACTTTGCATTTGTCCTTGTTGAACATCATTTGGTTCCTCTGTGCCCAGCTCTCCAGTCTGTCCAGGTCTTGCTGGACAGCCACACAGCCTTCAGCCGTATCAGTCAAGTCTCCCAGTTTGATGTCATCAGCAAACTTACTGAGTAGACTGTCCCCTCATCAGTGTCATACATGAAGATGCTGAACAGCACCGGACCCAGGACTGATCCCTGGGGGACTCCACTAGTTACAGTTCTACCTTGTAACCAGTTTCTAATCCACCTCACTGCCTGCTCTTCCATCACACATATCCTAGAATATCATGGGAGATGGTGTCAAAGAACTTGCTAAGGACAAGGTAAGACTACATCCACTGGTCTTCCTGAATCTACTCATTCAGTTATGTCCTCATAGAACGCTATCAGGTTAGTCAAGCATGATTTCCCCCTCTGTAAATCCATGCTGACTACTCCTCATAGCATTCTTCTCTTCCAAGTGCCTTGAGATGCCCTCCAGAAGGAACAGTTCCATCATTTTTCCAGGGACAATATCGATTATAATCCATATGAAACAGGCTATCCCGTTCAACTTCACAAAATTAATCATGCAGACATAGTCTATTTTCTTTTCTGTAAGAAAATTGTTGCCTTTTCTGCACTGTAATGCTCCAGCCTTTATTATTTCCCAGGATCTTAAGATGTCGGCAAGGATTTGTCATAAACTGCTTAAACGAGAGAATCTCTAACATCCTAAATTATGTAGTTTATAAAAAAAAGCCAACTTCTGTCAGAGTTCTTTTATAGAGAGGGAACTTCATTTTGCAGTCCTAGCCAAAACAAACAGCTGTCAGGATTTTTCTCCACGTGGTTCATCCCTGGCACTTAGTAATTTCAGAAGTCTCTTTTTCCAGCAAACAATAAAAATGTGACTTTCAATGTGCTCATTACATTCAATGAATTTCTTTTGTTCCTACTAGTTTAGCGAAACTGAGAAAACTGTTACTGTAAAGCAGAGATCTGTTTGCATAGCTTTCAAAGTGTAACTACACCAGGACTGAAGCAAAAGGAGAAAAATGTCTACTTCTTCCACTTACATGGCCAACAATAACTTCTACATTCTGACAGAATCATGTGTATATTGGCAGGGAAGGTAGTTTCAAAATACTTATCAGGAAGTCTACAATTAAATAACTTGGAGGCTCCCCAGATACTGATCCAAATTGATGCACATGCTTCTCTGACTCCCAACTTAAAGGCTGTTTTGTTGGGGTTTTTTTTCCTTCTCAACACAGTTACAGTTATTTCCTCCACAATGAGCAACACTTATATTTTCCAGCATAGATGACTATAATACATGTGAATAATAACTGAAAGGAATTCTCTTGAAGGAGATAACTAATATTTTTCTCTCTGAAAAGAACTCAGTACAGCAAATCATTGGGTTTGTAACCAAGTACTCATCTATTTTAGAAGACTCAATGCACAGGAATCAGTTAATAATTTCATTTACATTATAGTGAAAAATACTTGTGAAAAGTATTCCATGCTCCACTTTATCTATAGGAGTCTTTATTTATAGGAGTCTTTTAAAGATGTTTAACTGAAAGCAAACTGTACCTACTTTTGGGCAGGGAACTGTAGAATTTAACAGAGACAAGTAATTCCTTTTATCTCTGCTGTCCATATAACAATTCAAATCAGAAATTATGCATGACAGCAAAGGTGTCTCTACAACACATGACAGAACAAACAAGACAGCATTATTCCCACCATTTTATCTGCCTAAACCCCTGAATCTCCTGAAAGTATCAGCAAGGAGCCAGAGTGGACTGTTAGGTTGAGTGTAAGAGCAGGGAAGGTAGGAGATGGCACACAACACGGAGAAGATTTACCATTTTTGTTACATAACACTGTCACATCCATATCTGACCAAAAAAGACGAATGCAGTTTTTATGCAGATAAATAATTATGGCACATAGAGGTCTGAAATACTTCACTGTTCCTCCTGTCCTAACCTTCAGCTGTAATGCAACAGAAAGGGGAAGGAGGAGATTGGAACATTTCAGAGAAGACTATCTAAAGACTTTAACTTGCACAAAGTAATATATTAAATGTCACATGCAAATAAATTAATATATATTCAACAATTAATAATTTAAAGTAAAATAGGATAATATCAAAGTCAGGACATCCATTATTTTAACCAAAAAAAAAATCCTCTCATTAAAACAGTCATCCACTCATCACAGGTCAGAAGGTGCATGCTGAAACTGTACTGGTATATATAGCTGATTAAAAATTAATTTTGAAAAAAGCAATATCACAAGTAAAAACTAAGCTTTCAAATACTGAGTGCTTTCAATATAGGTATAAATCAGTAGCCCAAAATTCCTGGTTAAGTCTGTTGCTCTTTACGTTATTCTAATTTAAACAATGTCTTGGACAGCATTCCAAGCCAAGACTCTAGTGAAAAGAGACAATGATTAACATTATCTTTTGAAACCACGGATTTATATCTCAGTACTCTGGAACTAGCTTTCAACTTGTGACAAATGAACACAGGGAGGAACGCTTCAAGATTTTACAAAATTTCATAAAGAAACGCTCCCTTTTATGTGAAGCTGACCTCAGCAACTGGCAAATGCATGTGCTCTCTTCTTGCTCCATAAGTAACATTCACAATCATATTTAAATAATAGGAGAAAAAAAAAAGGTATGATTTAGACATAAGCCACTACATCCCAGCCCTCTATCTACAGCCTTAGAGATTAGATTTCTTTTAGCTCTAGTCTGAAATATTCTTTAAAGTGTTTGATAAATCTAGAGCACAAATCCACATGCAAACAGGATTTTTTCTTTCCCAATCCCTCAACCCTGACAGTACAGTGTTTCGGATATACACAGAAAGGAGAGGGAAAAAAGTTTTTAAATATAAGATCTTTGTAGTGGCAGGCCAAAATTTTTGATGAATGTGTTGCTTTTGTACAAAAAGAAAACTCACAGGCAGCCCACTGTAATAGGTCACTAGTCAAGATAAAGACTTTTTCTACAGAAGGAATCCTTCTGATTATGCAAGAACCTTTAAGCCTGACAAAACCCACCTGTTTAAATAACATCCCACATTTTAGAAACTGTAAACTACAAAATCATATAGAATCACAGCTTGGATTTGAATTTCTAAGAAACTATTGTTAATTTGCAACAACAAATAACATATCTTTTCAACAGCTTTATTTTGTATCTGCCAACACCAAGTTATTTAGATGTGTTTCGTATCTTAATTTTATCACTATTATCTCAACAGTTTACCTCTCTGTATTAGCAATGAAAGATGTCAATACAAAGAATTTAGTTAACTAAGTGCATATGACAACAGGAAGCTTAGCTTTCCCCAATGAACTACTGAGAAATATAGGTCTCTAAAGAATTCTAAACTAATACTAAAAATTAATTTCTTTACTCGGTAGAATTTTCTCTTCTTTCAGTACAGAATGTGTTTTTCATTTACCCATCACCCCTGATTAGTCTACAAATCAGAAGTGAAGTACTGTTTTATTGCTAATACCTCTTCCTCTTTGCCTCATCAACCTTGTAATACACACATTCTAAAAAAACAGATGAAAGATACATACAAAATGCAGATATCAGCAGATATTTTTCACTGATTACTTACATCATACTCTGCAACTCAGGTGTAAAACTTGTTGATTTTCTTCCACTGCCTGAAGCGGCAACTGTTGACATTGGGCTAGCCACAGCACTGCTCATCTGAGGAAACAAAGATGAAGTACTTAGCATACTTTTATTTTAAAAAGAGCATGCATGTGTCACACTACATACGCAAAAGGGAAGAAAAACTGTTTGGGGTAGACCTGAATGTAAAGGCTCCGCATGCAAAAAGCACCCTACCCTGAGCCACTGTAGAAAACACAAGTTAATGTTTACTGTAACTAAAAGTATTGGAATTCGGACACACCAGTATCTTGCTACACCCCATTATATTCCTGCAGTATCCTCAGCATTAGTAAATCACATCCACACTACCTCCAATAAGACTTGGAGGAGTAAAATAATACCTCACAAAAAAGCCATATAGAATGATGAGCACTGAGATCAGGCTTGCTTTCTAGAAGAGCAGCTGTAAGCACACACATTCTTTAAGTCTTTAAACCAGAAATGTCTCAGAGAGTGCAACCTGACCATCGCAACACTAACATGACTGAAGGTACTATTTTTATAAAAAATATTCTATAGCTTTTCTACATAAATTTCCCATGAAGAAACTCCATGCCAAGTCCAGCAAATTCTACTTGTATTCTAAAAAGCAATTAACATATTTACATTTTCCTCCTTAACCAAAGACAGGTAAAACTCTTTTAAACTATTTCTTAAAAATAACTATTTACTAGAAGACAGGCAAATCAAAATTTATTGAATTTCTTTAAATCTCCAGAAATGCATAAGAGTGATCTATTTTTCACCCTCAAGATTTTTTTTAATGAAGAACTGCAAACACTGTGTAAGTTTCCCAATAAATAGAACATATTCCAACTACATTTCTTCCTCTTCCAGTTTGCTGCACACTAGTAACAGCTGAGCTGTACTGCTCATTTCTTGTATTATCAGCAGTAGCAATGACAATGAAGCCATATATTAATATAATGAGTGGTTTAAAAGGTTAATGAGACACAACAGCCAACAGATGAACAACAAAAATAAGTAGATGCATTTAGATATAAGCTTTTATTAATGCTTTCAAGTAGGTAGGTTTTCACAGGCCTCTGTTCACCTTCAAGCACATTCTAATTTAGGTTCCTATCCTGCACTTATGCACATGTGAAACTTTAATCACAAGTTTACTCCCACTACAGTCTGATTTTAATCACGAGTAGTTTAAGACCAAACTTAAGTGCCTAACAGATCCTGCAATAGTAAGCAATTATCAGTCACATCAACTAAACAGTCAAATTAGTGAGTTTTTTAAAAAATTTTTTTAAAAAAGAAAGTAAAACATATCTATAACATGAAGGAAGGTGAGTGACAGAGTAGTTCTAGGAAAGTTCATGCACACATGAAAGTGAGTGAAGAGAAATCTCCAACAGTACTCACATATCAGAAACCGCCCAAATACTTGGAAATATATGTGCATTTTGCTGTTCATTAACTGACTGGGACTGATGACAATTCATTTTAGTAATTATATTTTTATATCCAATACCACATTACTAATATTCATAAATATATATTTAATAAACTGTATATTCCAGAGTTTACTTAGACCCTAGTCATTCAGGAAACACCTCAGTTAATACTTTCAGAAACAGCTGTAGAAGATACCCTGAAACATGAACAGATCTGCCTTGAAGCATAAAAACTAGTTCAGAAAGCCAACCAGATTCTGGGCTACATCAAATGCAGCATAGCCAGCAGGTCAAGGGATGTCATTCTCCCCATCTACTCCACTCTTGTGAGATCCCACCTCAAGCATTGTGTCTGCTCTGGAGCCATCAACATATGGAACCATTAGAGCAGGTCCAAAGGTGGGCCAGAAAGACGATCAGAGGGCTGAGGCATCTCTGCTATGAAGACAGACCTTAGAGCATCCTTTCAGTATACATACTGGGGGCATACAGGATAGCTGGAGAGGAACTTTGTAAAAAGGCATGTAGTGAAGAGGGGCAATAGTTTCACACTGGAAGAAGATGGATTAAGAACAGACGTTGGGAAGAAATTAATCACTCTGAGGATGCTAAGGCATTGGAACGGGTTGCCCAGAGAAGCTGTGAAGGCTTCAACTCTGAAATACTGACAGGTTGAAAGGGCCCTTGAGCAACCCGGTCTAGTAGGAGGTATCTCCATCCATGGCAGGGGTGTTGCACAACTAGATGATTTTTAAAGCCCCTTCCAACCAAAATCATTCTATGATTCTCATAAATAATCATAAAAGACTCGTAAGTCTTTGTATGTTGTCGGCTTTTAAAAAACTAATTACATCATTTAAAGCATATAGCTTTATTTTTTTTTCAAGATCCATGGTAGGCATTCTGCTTTATCTGTGAGATTCTGTTCTGCAAACTTACAAAACGTTTTCCTGAAATTCCCACTAACATGAGACAATTTCAGAGCTGCCTCCTCACAGCATAACATCTGTGATTCATGCATGTCCTATTTTGGAGTAACTACTTTTCAAAGTTCCTGCCCTCCAAGCAGACAACAACAGTTTAATTAAAGACTCAAAGGGCTGTACATCTGTGTAAGCATCGGCAGTTTAAGGAGCTGAACATTTATCAGCTACTGGTTCACTAGAAACTTGGTCTTCATATTGCAACCGAATGATTTAACTTTCAAATCAAGCAGGTGTACAGTCTTTTCTTGAAACAGAAAGCCAAAAGCTTGTCAGGCTTCCTCAGACCCCTTACAATAATTACTTCCACAGGCCACGTTTTGTTTGATGGTTTAGATAATTAACTTCTTCACACATCAAAGTCCCATCATCCATATGTTCTATTTCCTTTCTTCCGGACATTAAGGAAAAAAAAAAAAACAAAAAAACAAACATTCAAAAGCAGAGGCATCCTCAAATCAATTTTCTTCAATAAGTGCTACTAACATGAATCTGTAAAGCCTACTGTAATCTTCAGTGGGTCAATACACTGTTTCAGCTCCAAACTGAAATGCAGCTGTTTGCCATACTCTACAAACTGAATGCAGATGTTCAGATTAGGTCACAGATTATTTCAGCATGCTCTGTGTTAATCATGAGAAGATAATGCCTTAATAATGTTATTTGGACTATTAATTATGAGTTCCTATCTAAATAGGTCCAGCTTCTACAAATTCCTTTCTGTAAGTAAAATACTGCAAAAAAAAGAGTTTAAAATATACATTATTAGGTATATGTAATCAATATAAATATATAAAATCACCTAGTGTAATCTCAATCTTTTTACATTAAGGAGCTACAACAGATACAAATCAGCAGAACAAGAGGTTCAGGTTTGAAACCATTTCTCATTGAGCTTAGGCCCATTCTCATCACAGAGATAAGATCAGGGCAGGTTTTAATTTCATAGCAATCCTTCACATTCATCTCCACTCTGAAATTACCAAACAATATCAACTTACACTGATGTTTCTACAATCAATAAGTGATCTGTATAACCCATCTATTTATTCAAGATCTAGTTGAGACACATTAGACTCTAAATTCTACTGCTCCTAAAATTTGAAATTAATATACCTGTTATACATTTAGCCCATAACTGTAGAGCATCACATCTCCAAGCCGTTTCATGTCATTTGGGACATATGCAAGTAGCCTTGCATATATATTCACAGAGTCAACAACACCACCTTTTTAAATACAACCTAAATACTTTCACCAACAACCACTGCCAAAATGCCACCCAAACAGCCATTACAATTAATCTGTTCAACAGTTGATCTAAACACAATCAGGAAGAGTAAACATTACTGCCACTTTCATTTCACCAAAGACATACAAAGTCACTGAATAGTAGGTGTTGAAAGGGATCATTTAGCCTAAGCTCTGTGCTAAACCAGGTTGCCCGGGATCATGTCCAGGCAGATTTTTTAAGTCCCCAGAGAAGCAGATTCCACAACTTCTTTTTGAGTAGCCTGTGCCAGTGCCCCCATGCTCTCAGAGGAAAGCTTTTATTTAGGTTTAGTTGGAATTTCTGTGTTCAAGTTTGTATCCTTTACCTTTTTCCTGCTGTTGGCCAACACTGGAAAGAGTCTAGCCCCATCCTCTTGACTCATCCTGTAGATACTGGTAAGTATTGAGAAGATCCCTCTCAGTCTACTTTTCTCCAAGATAAACAGCCTCATGTCTCTCTACTTCTCCTCATGAGAAATCAATAACCTCTGTAGCCCTCTCCAGTAGTTCCCTGTCTCTTCTAAACTGGAGAGCCCATAACTGGACACAATACCGCAGATGTGGCCTCAGTAGGGAAGAATAGAAGGGGAACAGAACATCTCTTCACCTCATCACTCTTCTTAATGCACTCTAGGATACTACTGGCCTCCTTGGACAAGTCTAAACTAGGTCAGTTGGGAAAAGAAAAAAAGCAGATTCGCAGAGATTTTATCTGATGCCTTTCTTCTAGGCTAACAAAGGTGCAGAACTGCCAAAAAGGCAGTGCTATCAATAGTTGGGGTTTTTGGGGTTGTTTTCTTTGTTTTTTTTTTCTGCTTGGTTGGGTTTTTTTTAATATTAAGTAGCACTTTGGAGTAGAATTACTGTAATGATGACTTAATTCAAACATACATCTCATGTGGTTACAGCAACAGCCCTCTTGTCTGTTAGAAATATATTTTGCATATAACCTGGAACCATGCAAAAATTTAGAGACTGACATATTTTCATTTATATAAACCCAAACAAAACAGGAAGGAAACAAAATCCACAATGACTATGAAATAACACAAAAGTAAAATTAATGCTTTTGTTTTCACACCCTTTACTTCAGAATAATTAGATTAACTACTCTGTTACCACTGAGTATTTTACTGCATGTCTGGCCTCACTAGCAGACAAAAGAGTGTAAGATCAGTCTTCTAGGAATGAAGATGCAAGAACTTAATTAAGTACAGGAAACTTTTGGTTAGTGCACTTCTTTTAAACTGCAACACCTGCTGAACATACACAAGACTTGCTTTTTAAATGTATGCTCAAAATCATAATAAAGAAGTTTAAAAAGAATATATAACCAAACACTGGAGTACATCTGTATTTTGCTGATCATCCACTTTCCCAGTAGCATGGAATAACTGAAAATATTAAGTATTAAATATTTAAGTTCTCTCAAGCTGTTCAAGCAGGCTAGAACTCAAAACACTCATGTAAGTACAATCAATTGATGGCCAGGATTTTAAAACAAATGAGTGATTCTAAGTGTATAATGAATTTTCTATCATAATTTATCAGGTAAAAAAAAAAAAAAAAAAAAAAAAAAAGCTTCTTGTGTAACAATTAAGAAATGGCTTTGCTTACAGGCAATAAGATGAACAGCTTCCATATTTCCTAAACAGGGCCTCTTAAAAGCCAAGCAGATAATGCAAAGGCACAAACTTTGAAGGAAGGGACAGAGTGAATCCAGGGTTAGAAGCAATCTGTGGGCAGGAATCAACACATCTGCATCAGGTCTGCAGATAATAATACTGTTCAAAGCTAGGGATGCAATCTTAGCTTTCTTTCATTTAATTAATTATCACAAAGTGGAATGCATGCACTATTCATGCTAAGGATAACACATTACATCTGCTACTGCTGCTTCCATTTACTACCTGGTAGACCGGATGCTTACAATAGATGTATTTTAAAGTGAATACCAGAAAGAAATATTCATCTTATAGCTGTCAATGCACAGCTCAGCTTTCATCACCCAGACAAACAGGCATCACATCTTTAACTGCGACATTCTTTCTTGGAACTAAACATGTTTGGGAAGCCCACATGAATGCAAGGAATACAAGTGCTCATCATATCCTCCTTTCCACTTAGAAGGCAACTCAGTTATTCATTCCCATTTAGAACTTCAAATATGCATAGGCACAGATTTCAACCCAAAGAATAAAACACATCTTACTGATTTTTATCTTTAGAACTGTCTTGTTTGACATCTCTGTAGATAAAAAAATACTTAACGTCCATTTCTGCATTCTGTATGAAAGTGTCTTTGTGAATTAATTGAATGAAATGAAAATGAAAACATTTTTAAAAGCACAGCTCTCACTGACTTTTCAGAGAAAGAAAAACACTAACCAACTACAGACTAAAGCATAACCTTCTGGATCTATTCTGCATAACAACTGCTATTTTACTTGAAATGATTCTGCATATCCTCATATTTTAAGCTGTTACTTGTCCATCCATGAGTTACACATGACAGTTATTTAAGCCTCTTCTGAAACAGACCACAGAATGGTCTAGACTACTGGAAGACTATTAATACACAGATGTGACTACTTATTTGAGACTGAGAAACATACAGAATAATCTTACATGAGGAATGCATTCACATCTGGAGATATTTACAAACAGTTCTCTCAGAGTTTCTAACTCAAGTCTAATCAGAGCTCTGTCCTTCTCCAGAAATGATTTATTTTTAACCAAGACAGCAGAGAAAAATGAATCTAATGTATATGCTCATCTCCCTTTCAACTGAAAATGCAGCACTTTCTGCAGAACTCCATGCCAGATACGGCAGTTAATAGCATTGCAAATTAAGCATCACTGGAATGTTTCCTTACTTCCTAAAAATGCTTTAACAAAACAGTAGAAGGACAAAACAACGTGTAACTAACAGCAGAATTTTCCGTAACTTATAGAACCTAACTCCTGCAACCATAGCTTGGTTTGGAATACCAATTATTTTTTTAAAAAACATTACTACTAAAGAATATAACAACACTGTGGATCTTCCATGCAAATTATTTAATAATTGTATAGATAGCTCAGCAACCATGACCTTCCTGTGGTGACCACTGACAATTTTAAGCGAAGCAAGTAAGGAGTGCTTGTAAATCTTGTGATTTTAAAAAAACAAACCAAGACACCAGCTTCAAGTCATCAGGAACTGAAATACTTGACTCCAGAGTGCAAAGATGAGCAGTCCCTGAATTATGACTTAATGGTTTGCTTTTTTTCCAAATAATAAAACATTCTTATAAGATTAACACATATAAAGTCAGTTCTGCCAGTATGCTTACTGCCCATCTGCCAACAAGCCAATCCATTAGTCATTGTGTCTCACCTTTTAGTTCCATCTAAAGCAAGTTTTAAAATATAAAGTTTCACTGATGCTCTGTAGAGCACAGCCAAGCTTATTCTCTTCTTACTAGTCGCTTTAATTCTCTCTATCTGCCTTCATTTGTACAATCCCATTCATGACAGCATTATCTTTCCAACCTATCACAGTGATTAAATTGATCCTCCTCCTTTCACATCACTCTAGGCTGTGTTTAGTTCACCAATTGAAATAGAATTAAAATCACCTCATAACACAGATCCACCCCAAACTTTATGCAACATTGTGACATATCAGAAATTCTATATTTGTTGTTGTCCTCAAGTTTGGGCATCAGTGTACATACCAAAAACTTCTAATTGAGACTGATAAGCCAAATACACAGCTGAAATGTGAATTTTCTCCAGTTCTTATTGTTGAATTCTTCTCTTTTCTGAAATCACTGTTTGCCATCCTAAGTCTAAATTCTCTAGAGTGGAAAATGTCTACCTCCATTTCTGCTTACTTGCATATTTAACACAAAGAGGAATTATAGCAAAAACTGACAACTTTAATTACACTCAAGAAAATTAACTCTTAAGAAGCCTATCTGAATAAATCACTCAAGTAACGTTCAAGACATCAGCCCCTTTCAGATATCTCACAGTTGCAGATGATGTCCAACAGGATTCTGCTAAAATGTATTCATGTTTACTTGAACACACATTTTTCTTTGCTGCTTAAACATGTGATTCTTTAAAGCACTCTTACACCAGAGAGCTGTATTGATAATTCTTTGATTTATCTGAGCAACACTAGCAGGAGTCAGGCCAATGCCTACTTGCTTCAGATCACCTCTTTTATAGAAGGTCGTGGCTTCTTTTCACCACTACTAATTACTTCTCTTACATCGGTTTAAAGAGCTGTGTGAATGAGAAACTACAGTTGATTCTGAACATACTGTAATCAAATGTAATACTTCAAGCATACGCAAAATATAAGGGTAGAGAAAACCCAAAGACTACTTACAAATTTATTCTGCCTTAACTTCCAAACTACATTTATTAAGATTACTTCAAATTAATATGATTACATGTAGCACTATGAACCACCTGAAACAGTTCACAGATCTAATCAATATCACTTTCAATATCTTTGACATGCAGTTTCTTATCAGCTCCAGATTTGCTTGTAACTAAATCACTACTGCCTAGTTCCATAACAGCATAAGCCTATCTAATTTCCTTTTCCTCACATACTTTGTATATTTACACATGTGGAGATTTTATAATTACAACAAGAGCTTCAACTCAATCAGGTTCTATGTCATAACATCGCTTGAGTGTGGCCTCATGCCTTAAAACACCTGTGCAATGACAACTTAGACACTATCTGGTCTCATTGCTTGAAGGCATCATACCAGAACAGCAGTAACAACATGAACAACATTCAGTGTTGTTCTAGACTATTACATGTAATTTTTTGAACATTTGTAGCTTACTAAATTAAAGCTGGCTTATGCTGATAAATTACTAACTGATTAATCAAATTTCAGAGTTCTGTTCTGTGCTATTCAGAATTGAGCCCATGATAGTAATTCAATTGCTTAACACACTGGGAGGCTCAGAAAATAATCTAAAGGCTACTGAATCCTCTCAAACTTTAAATGTTTCCAAATCCATATTCTAAAAAATCAAGTACAAAAATGACAGTAAAGCATAGAAGGGTTTCTTTTTCACTTCTAGGAGAGATGAACTTCAGTTTTTCCTCCTGTCTTTTTAGCAGTCTGGTTAGACCTCATGCTCTTCTTCAGAATCATCATGGCAAAGAACTTATCTAAACGAAAACTAACAGTTTCACACCTTCGCAAGACTCAGAAACAGAGCTTGCAGAAACCTGTAAATAAGTACTGTTACAGGTAGAAATGCTACTTTTAAAATCGTAGAATGGTTTGGGTACGGAAAGGATCTCCAAAGGTCATCTAGTCAGGGATATCCTCAACTAGATCAGGTTGCCCATCTACATAGCAATAATGGACAGGATAAAACAGAATAAAACTAAAATGCACTTGCACATGAGTAAAATACCAATATGAACCTGTGCAAAATGCAAAGTTAACAGAAAGACTCACACTGTCTTACATGCCACTTGGATCTGGCCAGCAATTAAGAAAAATATACAAAGATGCAGCAATAGAGAGTATGTCGCACCCACAGCACAGGCTACTTCTAGCCAAAGAATGGCCCGTACTAAGAAAGAGAATTATGTGGGAGTTAGTTCAAAGACTTCAAAAGCAAATTAGGTATGTCACCAACACCACTACAGATCTTCAAATTAATTCACTCTTAGGAAATCAAATGTCTCACAATAAATCATTAATACTAATGCCATACAGCAAACTTAGTTGTCTGCAATGTCAGGTTCTTACTTCCTCATCACACACACAGTAAGAAAACATTTTTCATGCATATTGTTCTTTGCATTCATAGACTGCAAAACACTTATTTGTATAACTTCCAGGAACTTAACAAGTGGTTTATCTGCACACAGGACATGTAAAAGTACAGTTAGTAAGTGGCAAAACCACTTAACCCTACACAGCCCTTCTGGGCTGGCTCTTACTCTTAGGTTTTTAGCATTTTCCAGCAATTTCTGTAAGGACTAATAATTTCTGTAATTAATATTAGAAGATTCCTATTAATAAACTGCCATTTCTGTTAGCACCAAACAAAATCCACTTCCTCCACACCAAATATGCAAACTGTCCACATTTCTCAGCATCAGAGTAAGGCAAAAAAATTAACACTATCCAACTGTACATGGCTTACTGCAGGCCAAAGCCTAACCTCCACCACAATTTGAAGTCTAGAAACACTTCCAAGACTAGCTGCAAGGCAACAAAATCAACACGGCAGAGTCCTATGTAACAATACTGCAGGCCATGAGAAAGCTGACCAGAATGAAACATGGGCAAAGTTGTGCGCTACAACCTCCCCAGAGCAAGCAAACCCAGATCTAGTGCCTTCCACCCCAAAAAACTGCGTGCTTAGGAGGCTGCAGAGCCGAGAGCAGGCTGGCACCCAGGTACCAGAGCTGAAAGCAAGGTCACTTCTCAGCATCTTGGCTTGGATACTAGAGCCTATGTAGAGAAGCCCCTTCACGTGTCTGCCGACCACATACACCCACCGTGAGTTACGCCTCAGCCTCAGCTCACACTTGGCCAGCGNCCCAGCCGCCCCCTCCCGCAAAACAGCGCTTCACAGGTTTTCCCTGACTGGAAATCGCGAGGTTAGTATGTTTTAAGGCCCAAAAAAATGTGCAACCTCACTAAGCTAGCTATCAGCAACAGTGTAATTGCTTGTCCTTGTCCGTGACTCACTCAAAAAGGCTCAGCCCCGGGAACGGATGGATGAGGAGGTTGAGATGTGCAGGGGAAGGAAAGGAGGAAGGACGGAAGGAAGGAGAGTAAGGGCAGCCTGGCTTGGTGGTGCCCAGTTCCCTCCCACACACCCTGTGTGCGGCTATGCGAAAGGGGGGAGAGAGGCAGGCACTGAACCTCGTCCCTTCCCCTCCACGCGCTGCCTGGATCGAGACAAGAAACGAGGACGAAAAACCAGCGGCCTCTCTCCCGCTTCTTCCCCCCACCTAAGCGCAGCCGCCACAAGAGCTGCAGCACCTCCGGCGCAGAGGCACACACGCTGCGAGACGGAGGGAGGGGAGCAAAATGGCGCCGCCCGCGGAGGGGAGGAAAGGGGCCGGTTCCGCCACACAGCGGCCCCGACACGCCTCCACCTCCATCTGCTGTGTGGCAGCCACAGCCTCCCAGGGCGAGGGGTGGAGCCGGGGCGGTGCTCGTGCTCGTGCTCGTGCTCGCGCTCGCGCTCGCGCTCGCGCTCGCTTCCTTCCCGCCGTCGCCGGCTGCGGGATCGTTCTCTGCCGTCCTCGCCTCCTAGGTGTTACGTGCCTGCGGGGTTAGGGAAGGGCCGTGGTGGCCATAGCAATCCCGCTTGCTCCGGGCGCCAGGCGCAGCTGGAGGATGGCAGTAAGAGGTTTCAGTGCTACTCTGAGTGCTCAAAGCTGGGAAGAGTTTGGAGAGAGAAGGCCGGATCCTCTGCTGCACGGGGGTCCGCTTACACAGGTGTCTGGCCTCAGTGCAGGTGGCCATGCACCTTCATCTGTGCAGCTACAGGTGCTTTAAAGTGGAACTGTCTTTCTCAGTGAGTAAAATACCTGCATACGTTCTTTTCTCTCGGAAATGCCAACATAGCAAGTTGTAATACTTAAGTATACTTACCATTAATGATAGAATCATTTAGCTTGGAAAAGATCTTTAGCATTGTCAAGTCCAACAGTTAACCCAGCACTGCCAATTCTCCACCAAACCATTTCGTCTCTTAGCACCACATCAACATGCATTTCAAATACTTGCAGGGATGGTGACACTATCACCCACCTGGTCAGTCTTTCCCAAGTCTTGACAACTCTTTTGGGGAGCAAAATTTTTCTTATGTCCAATCTATGCCTCCCCTGGCACAAGTTAAGGCTCTTTCCTCTTGTCTGCTTGTTATGTGGGAGAAGTGACTGACCTCTGCCTCCCTACAACAAAATGGCTCAAAGCCATACCAGGGCAAGTTTAAGCTGAACATTAGGAAGCACTTCTTTGAGAAGGTAGTCAAAACACTGGAACAGGCTTCCCAGAGAGGTGGTTGATGTCCCAGGCCTGTTGGTGTTTAAGAGGCAGTTGGACAATGCCCTTAATGATATGCTTTCACTTGGTCCACTTTGACTAAGATTATCATTTTATGTTCCTTCCAACTGAAATGGTCTATTCTGTATTAGGGTGGTTAAGTGCTTCATGGCGGTTAAATACCTTCCCTCTATAAGCATGGGCTGTGTTTTCCTGCCAATGGCTGACAATGGCAACTTTCCCTGTGTCCTGTCAGCTCAAGAAGTTGTTAGGGAAGGTCATGACTAGGAATCTGGAGCATTTAACCTACCTTTCCTTTCTTCTTTTAACCCTTCCTTTCATTTTCCAACCTTTTCTTTCTTCATGACCTCGTAATTGTAGATTTCTTGTAAGTTCCACTCAGTCCATTCTATACATCTGAAAGGACATACGCAAGTTTATTAGAAGACAGGCTGATTTGTATCATGGTATAAACTGGAATTAATAAATGTAATCACAGAGATAAATGGAGTAACCATCAAAATCTTGCTTTTTTTGAAGGTTTGCAGCATGTGTAACTTCCAAAGTTAGAGTCTGTCTTGCTTTGCCTTTCTCAGTCCATGTTTAATTCACATTCCAGAATTACTGGGATAATATGGCTAAGCATTTCCAATGTGAACTACATAACTTCAGGAGTTTGGATAGAGGCAATATGCCTTGGTGAGGTGCCAGAAAAAGCACTGACAGGATATTTTTGGACAAATTTTGTTGCTCTTCAGAACTGTTTTGCTCTCAATGAGAGATTTCCAGTTCATTACTGATGGAATTTCTGGTTGATGATAAACTGGGCTGATGAAAGACCATTCCTTGTGTTGCCACTTCTATAGGTGATAACTCATGGTAGAATAATTGAGCAAGACAGATACCTACAGGCTGCAAAATCTTAAATAAATAAATAAGACAAGAGGAAAGACAATTGAGGAACACAATGTCCCTTCTAGTACTCTGCCTTTGTGTAGCTAGTAAAAATGAAGTGGCTGCTCCCTACTAGACTTTGAATTCTCACTATAGTTCACAGAGAGGGAGAAAAAAAAAACAACTGAGTTTTTGTTATGCATTATACAGAACCTAAAAAGGGCACATAAAAATTATTTCCCTTTTCAGGTCACCTTTCAGATTGTAAGGCCTATAAACTGCCTCAGCACTTTTACAAACTGAAGTCTGTTCAAACCATAATGCTTACAAAGCTTCATTTTGAATAGGCTTGATTTTCTCTGTCATTTGTTTTCACTTTTTATTTCTGTGCAGAATATAAAAAGTCAGGAAAATATTTTTCCTGCATAACATATAATTTACATCAATCATCCCAGGAGGTCAGTACCACTGGGGTGTCATTTAAATACAATGAATATAAAGTAATGAAGCTCTTGGTGGAGTGGATGGCCACAATTCTCAGAGAAAGGGGGAGAGAGAGTTTCCAAAGCATGTGGAGAAAACACAACGGGAGACCGAGTGAATTCATCACACCACAAAAATGTCTCCATCCTGTCGACAAAGTCATTAAAGGAAAATGAACCATTGTTACTCTAGATGCTTGCCTTCCTTTGGTGTAATAACCTCAGTATAGAGGCATTGGTGCAAAGAGAATTTGAATACTTGAGAGAAAAATAATTAATCTACTTACAAAAAAAAAAATTTGAAATTTCTAAGTATCCAGATTATGTAATGAAATAAATCCTCCATGCTCCGAAGAAGAGATGGAGCCTTTGCAGAAGCCACAACTAATAAGGAACCAAATGTAGTGGTACAGGGCGGTTACTTTTCCGTCTGCCAACAAGTCAAAGTAAATGCCAACATGGACAATTCTTTTCAGATAACCCACAAATTATGTTCTCCTTTAATTACACAACTGTTTCTGCCCTTTGCTGATACATAGCCATCTTGGATCCCTTGTTGAGATTTCCCCAGTACCATTTCCCTTTTTGTATACATTTACTCCCATAATTTTTTCAGTCTCCCTTAAAGCAATCTGTGAGGAATGTGGAGATTAGAAAGGTTTGCTGTGTCCAATTTTATTTAATTCTTTGGGAAAGAGGTCCAAATAAGAAAGTGTCACATAAATACAGTAAATCGTGGTGTATGCCAGTTTTAGAACATAGATTTTACTTCTGCAGATCTCCCTTAAGGAAATACTACTTTAAAACAAACTACTATGCAACCCCTTGTAAAGAAGATTGTGTTAAGAGAGCTGCAGCAGAATTACTCCCTTTATTACAAATTATTCCATGATATGGCAAAGTTCTGTTTGCTATACTAATTAAAATAGGAATGTGCCAATTAAATTATCACCTTTGTTGTCAAAATCATTTAGAAATATAAGACATAGATTACTTTTTTTTTTTTAATACGAAAGCACTGTTTCTGATAGATCTGAGTCAATTCACTTGAAGAAAAACTGTTCAGAGTGGTTCTTCTCCCAGCCACTGACTTCTGCAGCCTCTCCAATCACCTGCCCTGAAACTTAAATGATGCTGGTTGTATGCTATTCAAAACCGTGGCTTCCACAAATAAGTTTCCGCAGGAAACTTATGCTAATAATTCTATGTCTTATCTGAAGTAGTGCTTCAGGTTTGATCTCAGTCAAGATAACCACTACAGCAAACCAAAATCATGATTTATACCAGTAAAGAATTACCTTATTAGCAGTGATGCAAGACCTGAATAGAAGGCCCTACTGGCCATTGTTATTAACGAACTTAGAAATCTGCACATGCTTTTCTTCCCACCTGCTTCCTACAGTGGTCACAGCATCTTGGCAACATCCTGCATCATGCCTCTGTGGTCAGACACATTCAAGGGTGACCTGTCTGATCAAAGAGTTCCAGACAATATTCAAACAACAGAAATTAAGTCTTGGTGCAGTCCTTCTTACAAAGCTGAATGTGCCCGAAAAACCAATGCAGGTTACTCATGCTCTCCTGCCTGCCACCACTTAACTGAAACCATCCTTCAAACAAACAAACAAAATTCAACATACTGTTGTTCAAAGGCTCCAGAGCAAAACCTCCCCAGGTCAGATTTTAGACATTGCACCTGGATCCAGTGACCCCCTCCGGGGTCAGGAGACTCCCACCTGCCCACTAGCTACACCTTAACCCACAACAACCCACCACCAAAGTAGCTTAACCTTGGTTAATCCAAAAGCATAGTGATTACTCTTAAGAATAGCACAGATTCTGGCAAGTATGATATTAAGAGTAGGTAGACTGCATTGCAGATGTAGTCATCTAAAATTAGGTGTTTGCATGTGAGCTGTGCTTAGATTCTGATAACAGTCCAAAGAGTAAAGGGTCTCACGTAGGTTTTGACTATGTGCCAGCCCCGTAGCTGTTTCTTAGGTAGCCCAAGGCATCTGTAATGGCAGTAGAGACTTCTAGGCACATGGCTTGTATATAATGACAGCGTAAACAACTATCTTAAATATAAACATTTATATTATGGACAAATGTTGGTGTCTGAGCCTGGAACTCAGCTCTCCTCTAGCTGCCATTTCTCCTCAGGTAAACAGCATGTATATATAGTTACTGTTTAGTTGTGCTAGATAGACAAATTGGAGTATTATGTTGCTTGAAGAAAATTTACAAATTTCTGAATCCTTTGTATCCTTAACAAAAATACGTCTGGGCTCATTTTGCCATTGATAGCAGGCAGAATCCTCAGGTTGATGATTTCAAAGTGACACATTTAGTTTGTTGCGGATTCCTGCCAGAAGCCTTTGAAAGACAAGTAAGAATTCACCAGAACAGTAAGCTTTCCTCTACAGAGCAACTATAAGCAGAGGACATTAATTTTTTCTAAATTGCACATTAATATAATCAGTTTCCAGAACCACTCCGTCCAAAATAGTAATTTCTTTAAATATAGGAATAGTGCCAGGAATTAGCATCAAATTACTCCTGGGCTGCAGAATAAATAACATCAGGCACAGGTTGCTAAGGATTTAATTTCCTCGGTGTTCTGAAGTAAATTCATGTTATTTGACAGTGCAGAATAGGTAGAATGCTGAGTTTATGGTTCCCCAAAACTTCTTATCACTTCATGTGTGAGCCCAATGGTGGTAATCTCCGTACATTAGATATGAAATACAAATGTATCAGAGAAGGTTGGCGTTTTTTCCCCTCTGAATAAATGTTTAAAGTTTTAGGGCCAAATTCCATTGCTAAACATCTGAACACAGCTCTCTTTGAGTTCATTGGAGTTGTGTGTGTGTATCTAAGAGCTGAACTTGGCCCTTACCTTTTAGATTTCAGCACTAAGCTTCCAATGTAAAATAATGTGTGATCTGTAACACACACGAAAGCAGTAAGACCTAGTTTTTAAAGGAGGGGTACAATTACATGTTTCTGTCTTTCTTTTGAATAAGAAGCATTGCCTTCAGCAGAGCTCCTGAAAATATTTTTACCTCTTCTCTAGACAGTCTTTGATTTGTATAAGGTGCTTCCCTGGTAGCTTTGTTCCTTTTTGTCTCTGGAAAACAGAGCAATACTCTTCTGGTTTTCCCCTCTTCTATCCTATTTCCATTCTTCCAGTTTCAAGTGGATGGAAAATACAGAAACATTTTTTAATACACTTAGACTAATGAATTAGATTAATTTGAAAAAAATATGAAAAATACATTGATTTTAAACTAAAGGCAATCTTCTCAGATCAGTAAAAGGATGTAGCTTGTCACCTTTTCCAATGAGCAACTGGGATCAGCTAAAGCATTTTCACTGTGAAGTGCTACAGGGTGTTGGTACAGAAGACCTTAATTTGTAGAGATTCTTTCCCTATCCTTGCTATCTTTTCTCATCCCTCTGTTACAAAGCATCTATAAAGTAACTGAATTCTTGAGTGTTCATTTTATTTATATGGCTCATATTTACCTGGCATCCAGGGCCAGGAAAGACAAAGAATTGCTGCATGCTATTTATGCAATATTGTGTGAATGCCGTAGGATGTGTAGTATGATAGAAACCTGTACTAATGCCAAAAAACTCCAACAACCAATCAACCAACCAAAACCACGAAAAATCCCCCAAGAATAAGTGCAGTGACTGACCACTCTGAAATTTTTCCAAGGTTTCAAAATTCCTTTAAAATACCTTTCTTCCATCTAATACAGCTCTGGATTTTATCACTATCAAAAAATACTCTGACTGTTATCAACTCTGAGTGTACTAAACAGTACATATATTTTAGTGGGTTTTTTGAAAGTTGGGTTCCTGATGGGGATTAAAGTTTTTGAGGGATTGGAAGGCTTTTGGAAGATGAAGTTCACTGTCTACTTTAGAGTCTTTTTCTGTGGTAATATGCTAATGCTAATGGCATCCAGAAGAGATCTTACACAGTTTTAAAGATGCAATTATAAGTGAGAGTGAGATGCTAGCTTCCTTAGTCTTTTTAAAATCCTGCACAGATAGATAGATAGACAGACAGAAGACAGATAGATTAAATATTAATCTTTCTAAAAATGTTATTCCATTTGTGACCAAAATAGTATTTTAGGGCTTTCATTGCAAAGGTCAACTAGAAGTTGTTCCATACAAAACAGCATCTTCTTTTATCATTTTGAAAATAACTTCTGCTTCAGTTTACTTCCTCAAATGCTAGCTTATTATTTGCACAACTGCACAAATAAATACCACAGGGAAAAAAAATAAATAAAACCCAAAACTAACAAACAACCCGATTTCTGTTGCAATGCTCTTTCACAATGCATCCATGGAGTTGGTCAGTTATTAATGAACATATAAGAAGTAGAGCTACTTGATCTAGACTGTTTGACAAAATCGTTTCTTATGCTTTTTCATGTAAGGATACAAAAGAGCCCACAATGTATGAAACAACTGCAAGGTTCAGCATTATATGTTATCTGCTTCATGTGATGAGAGTATTGATTGCTTGCTTATAACATGGGTATCTTCTTCCACTACCTCTTTTATCAAAGTCAACTTTTCTTTAAATTGGGTTATATAAGCTTCTACATCCTCCACTTTTGAAGATTAGTTTGTGGCCCCAAGTCCCATATTTATGTAGACAATACGTGACAGTGTATTAAGGATCATCTGACAAGTGCAAGTGTGCATGAACAGGGAAAGTAGTGGTCCATGCTGATGTTGCAGACTTTGCGCTATCCCCAGTTTATGGAATTGGGCCTTTCATAGCATCAATTTTTCAGCAAGTCTGCACCTACCCCAGGCAAACAATGTATTTTTGACGACTGTTGTCAACACCCACTCTCTACACAGACTTAAAGGTGAAGGAACAAGATATCCACATGCGCTGAAAAATAAGTCAATGAGGAAGAAGGCCACCCTAGCTGAATAGAAACATTTGATTGCAACTCAGGGAGAAAATGAGTTTATCATGAGTTTATCATTGTTGGAAGAAGGGAAAGGCCACTCAAGAGGGCTACAAAGCTGTTGTCAGACTATGCAGGGAGAAAATTAGAAGGGCCAAAGCCCAAGTGGAAATGAATTTTACTTCAGCTGTTAAAGAGAACGGGAAATCCTTCTACAATTATATTAGCAACAAAATGAGGACTAAGGAGGATATCTGTGTTCATTTTTTGATGCAGAGGGGAACATAGTGGTCAAGGATGAGGTACTCAATACCTTCTTTTCTCCAGTCTTTAGTATTAAGACCAGTTGTTCACTGGATGCCCAGAGCACTAAGCTGAAAGATAGGGATAGGGAGCAGAATGAAGCCCCCATAGTCCAAGAGGAGATGATTAGTGATCTGCTGTACCACTTAGACATATGTGTGTGGGGCCTGACGACACACACCCAGTGATACTAAAAGAATTGATGGAAGTGCTAACCAAGCCACTTTCCATCATTTACCAGCAGTCCTAGCTAACCAGGGAGGTCCCAGCTGACTGGACATTGACAAAAATGGCACCCAGCTACAAGAAGGGATGGAATGAAGACGAAGGGAACTACAGACCTGTAAGTCTGACTTTGTCGCAAGGAAAGTTCATGCCATTATGCAGCATGTGCAGGGTAACCAGATGATCAGGCCCAGTCATCATGGGTTCATGAAGGGCAGGTTATGCTTGAGGAACCTAATCTCTTTCTACAACAAGATGTCCCACTTAGTGTATAAGGGAAAGTTTGTGGTTGTTGTTTACTTGGACTTTATTAAGGCATTCTCCTCCTGGAGAAACTGGGTGCTCATGACTTAGCTGAGTGGACACTTTGCTGGGTTAAAAAATGGCTGGATGGCCAGGCCCAAAGGATGGTGGTAAATGGAGTTAATTCCAGTTTGCAGTCAGTCACTAGTGGTTTTCTCCAGGGCTCTGTTTTGGGGACAGTCTTGTTTAATATATTTGCGAGTAATCTGGATGAAGGTATTGAGTGTTCTGTCAGTCAGTTTGCAGATAATACTAAGGTGGGAGCCAGTGTTGATACGCTTGAGGGTAGGAAGGCTCTGCTGAGGGATCTAAACAGGCTGGACTAATGGGCCAAATTCAACTGTATGAGTGTCAACAAGGCCAAGTGCCAGGTCCTGCACTTGGGTTACAACAACACCATGCAACACTACAGGCTTGGGGAAGAGTGGCTGGGAAGTTGCCCAACAGAAAACAACCTGGAAGAACTGGTTGACAGCTATCTGAAAATGAGGCAGCAGTATGCTCAGGCCAGTGGCATCCTGGCCTTAATCAGGAATAGTGTGGCCAGCAGGAGAGAACTGATTTCTCCTCTGTATTTGGCACAGGTGATGCAGCATCTTGAATATTGTGTTCAGTTTTGGGCCCCTTACTACAAGAAGGACATTGAAGTGCTGGAGTGTGTCTAGAGCAGCCAAGAAAGCTGATGAAGAGTCAGGGGAACAAGTCTTACAAGGAGCATCTGAGAGAACTGTGTTTAGTCTGGAGAAGAGGAAGCTGAGGGGAAACCTTACTGCTCTCTACAACTATATGAAAGCAGGTTGTAGTGAGGTGGGGGTTTGTCTCTTCTTCCACGTAACTTGTGATAGAATGAGAGTGAATGGCCTCAAGTTGTGCCAGGAGATGTTTAGGTTGGAAATATTTCTTTACTGAAGGAGTGGTCATTGGAACAGGCTGCCCAGGGAGGTGTGTAATCACTGTCCCTGGGGGTGCTCAAAAAATGTGTAGACATTCAAGACGTGGTTTAATACCCATGGTAGTGTTAGGTCAATGACTGGACTTCATGGCCTTAGAGATCTTTTCCAGTCGAAACTGTTCTGATTCTGTGATTCTATGATTTGCTGTAGTAAGCAATGAACCTACCTGGCCTTGTCCATACCAGTAAGGCTACTATTTCTACTACTACTTAAGTGGATCTGAGGTTAGAAAACTAGTTCTGACATCCCTCATAAAAAACAGATCATTTTTCTAGACAAGGCAAAGATCCAGTGCCATTACATAGCCTATGTGCTGAAGTGCAGTGAGGTGAGTTAAGGACATGGGATCAACACTCAGAAAGACATGCACTTTTAAAAAGTTCAACATACTTTCATAAATAGAATGGTATTTACTAAAGGTTATATTGGTGACTTCACATCTGATAGTCTAAAGAAAATAAGCAAACATATTGGGTATATCTATTAAACAAGGTAAACTTAATAGACAGTAATGGCCCTTACACCAGTGTAAATCAAGAAATGTAACACTGAAAACCACTGAGTTACTTGTATGTGAAAACCACTATTATTTCTGAAAATGTGATATACAGGCACTTAATACAGTTCCTTCTTCTTGCTTGATTTTTGTGACTGCCTTAGCCAGTTATATCTCTATTGGATCCAAAGTCTAAAATGGGGAGAGGAAGGAGAGCAGGGAAAGAGCATACTATGTGGGCAGCCAGGAGAAGTGTCTGTCCCATTCTCACTCACTCTGAGATACAGAAATACAGAGCAAACAGTCTTTGGACTTACTAAACATTTTGAATACACTGAGAACTCTCTGTTTATTTCAGATGTGTAAAATGCCATAACTTGCCAGTAAATGTAGTTAGGCGTGCAAGTGCATGCATGAAGATAACATTAGTTACAAGAATTATAATTGTCCTGTTGTCTTTTCTTTCTTTCCTGAGTCATAGTGAATGTGCCATAATCTAGCAAGAATCTCATTATAAGAAATGTCAGAAATGGTCCTTTTCTATTTCTTTTTTTTTTTTTCCTTCCCAGAGCTGCCAGCTGTCTATTTCAGACATAACATCAGCCTTTACTGTAGCCTTCCACATAAAAGCAACATGAACAGTAAGGTCTCTAAGCAAGCATGAATGATTGGCTTGCAGATTCTTTACCAAAAAGGGAGTTTATTTACTCCACACAGGTCATAAATTTCGTTAGAAAAACTATCAGTGGTAATGTCTGTGTGGTTTAGTAAACAGAGCTTTCCTCTGATTCCCTCACTCCATGTTCTTCAATTGTCAAAAACAGTGGAAGATGGTTTTCTCCTGTCTATGAATTATACCATCTCTTTAAAATGGAATGGAAACAAAGAGCTGAAATACTTGACATATTCTTTAACAAGATGGGTATTTACACATGGAAATGTGAAAGGATAGACTAACCTGAAGTTGCAAGTTACCTAAAGACTTGCCTCAGCTTCCCTTACATGAAGCAGCACCTCATTCCATTAAGACTCTCACTGAAATCAGGCTTTTATTTCTTTCTTACCATGAGAAAAACAACAATAAAAACACACAAGCACCAAAAAAAAATTAGTGGAATCTGCCTTTTCATGTAACGGGCTTTTATCTGCTCAAAAATCACGCTAACCTCAGGGTACCAAGCACAGTATGTTTGAAAGCACTCCAAGGACGAGAATAGCTGCTCTATCTTCTTCACTACAAAGGGAAGCTTGACAGTAATGAGAGCTGCTGTGGCCTTCCAAGACAACTGCTTTTCCCCCTCTGAGGACCTCTTACTTGTTCCTCCTGGATAATTCTAGGTTATGTCTTCCTTCTTATGCTTACCTTAGGAAACTGTTTGAATGATTGTGATGAGTTTTGCCATGAAAGAACAGAAGGATGTCTTCCTTACTTTTCAAGATGTATGCATATAATAAATTATCTAAATATTTGTAAGATAAACTAGAATAACAGGTTTTGGCATCACATTTTATAAGCTCCTAATATCCTGAAGTTAGAAGTCTTACTGACATTTGAGTGACTGATGTCAATGGTGAAAATTTTAATTGCTCACATTCCTTCTAGGACCTAAACAGCATTTGAAACAAATAGTTTAAAACTTATCATACTTATAAGTAAATGATGAATTATATCATTAAAAAAATCCTAGAATTTGTACATGATTATTTTTTTCCTTTCTGTCTCTTCAAAATAGACTATTAAAAAAATCTTTAGAGAATTTTTACTTCTAAACAGAGAGTATAAGCCAGATTTCATCCTGTAAGGATTTTTTATGGTTGAACTATAGACTTCCAAAAGACACAATTTAAAACTGAGCTGCTGACAGTCATTCTGATCATACTTTATAAGCTACTATTAACTAGGCTAAGACCATAAAGGAGGAATAGATCCTATATCTATCTGCTGACTCTAGAGTTTCTTATCCTTTCCTGTAAAACAGTGCAGACTACTGTCAGGGAGAATATTGGTCAGACAAGAATGGCTACAGATCCAATCCAGTCTAGCAAGCTCAATGCCAGATACTGCATCTATACTGAGCATGCGCAAGAAAAACCTCAACCGTTTTCAGCAGCTTCAAACTCAGCCAAGTTCGGGTGGATCATTTTGGTCAAGGAAAACAAAAGGAACTTATCTGATTTTTCTTCCTTATTCTACTGCTAAGTAGCGAAAGTTCCCATCCCATCTCCGAAACGCCTATCAGTGTGATTGTAAGAATTTTTTTTAACTGTTGTGAAACAATGTTTTCTCATAATGCCAGTCTTAAAAGCAGCAGAAGTATTTCTGCTGAAAGTTTCCCAAAAATTCAGCTTAAGGCAGACTTGGGATTGAAAAGCTCATCCTGAACAGCTGAAAATTGGCAATGTTATGTGAGTAAAAACAAGGCCTTATACTGGAAAGTGGCAGACAAGCTTAACTGCAGAAACTGCTGGAAGCTTCACCTATAATATTTTTTTCTGTCAGATCTTTGTCTTTTATTACTAGAGGGAATCATTCCTGTGATATCTAATATTCTGTCATCTGCTCTTATGACTTGTTTTTGGACTGGTGGTGTTGCCCTGTGTGATTTGGCTGCCAGTTCTGCAACAGCCGAGGAAGGGATTGATCCCTGCACACCCAAGCTCCCAACAACACATTGACTTTGGGGCACACATATACAGTGCTAAAGCATGACCAGGATGCTCATCATTCTCAGGATTACAGTATGTCATACCATAAATACAGCTATGACCTTGATCTTCTGGTCTGGCCTACCTATGCTTAGTTCATAATTTGAGTGAATTTTCAGGAAAGAAAGATCAAAAATAGACTAATTTGTATCGCTTCTCAAAAAGCCGATTTCTGATATCCATTATGTTTACTCAGTGTTTACCATTACTATAGGCTTTTTTCTTCTATTTCACACTTGCAGACCACACCACCCCTTTCAATGTTGCATGTCTGCATCATTTCTAGAAAAAGTAACCAGTGGTGTTTTTCTATTGCTTCAGCTTCAAGACTCATGTTACTAAGAAGAATCTGACTTTTTTTTCTCACGTTCATGCTATTGAGAATAGATCTACAATGGGAATCCTTGCCATTGCAACACTGAGAAAGCCAATGCACAGATTTGATGGTGTGCTTGTGGTTGAGAGCAGCAAAAACAACCTCTCCCACTCAGATTGACTTAACATCTTGTAGCTTCTTCTGTGTGAGCTTTAAGGAACTTATCTGGCCAGAGTGCACTTCATTAATCTCTTAAAAACCAGCATGCAAATTTAGGTACTCTGCAAGGTTCCAAATACGCAGACCCTTTAAAATTATGAACAGTTATACCATCCACTATTCCCACAGTGAAGGGGACTAGTTTTCATTGAGGTCAACAGAAAGAATAACAGTGAAGTTTCTGGCTCATGGTGGTTTTATACATGGTGAAATCAGGAAAACAAAAATGGACAAATGAAAATTTAAAATTCTTATTTTTTACCCTTTTTCTCTCTAGAAAAGCATGCTTATTTTTTCTGAATTCATTCAGAGAAAAAAAAATTACTTTTTCCTCATTCTGAAATTAGTTACACAGAAGCTAGAAATAGGATTAATAGAAAGGGACAAAGTCAGTCATCATGAAAAAAACAGTTTGTCCCTAACTAAGAGGACACTAACAATTTTGTACAACTAATTTTTAGTTTGCATGTTGCAAGCAAAAGGAGAAAAAGGACAAAATTTACTTGGAAAGGGCAGACAATAATTTTTTCTAATTCAGGTTTTTAGTGTCAGAAAGCACAGGTCATGCTTTCTCTTTCAAATACTGTTATAAGATGACAAGTAGGACCAAGTTTATTCCTATTGCCTTGATGACTTGGTTATTTGCTGCTTTAAACCTCATTGAAATACATGCAATTCCAATAGGGCAAAAGAGTTTGCAGACAGGGAGGGAAATGAGAGAACCCTCTGGTAGGATGGAAACTTAGGCTTGCAGCCTCCACTTATTAGAGAAGCACAAAATACATCGTTTAAGGGGAAAAAAAATCAGAGGCAGTCCCTATTTACTTTGTTGTTTGTATAACGTGCGTTTCACTGCATGCCATGGAAAAGCCGACAGTTTTTCAGTAACAACATGGCAAGTTTCTTACCAGCTTTCAGAATTTTTCTCTTGGTATTACTGGCATGCTGCACAGCTGCAGAGCCCTGATAATCTGGAGACTTCAGAGACTTTAACATGTATTTTCATATTTCAAAAGGTATATGGTAATAGTTAGTGCCCCATTTTATGCTGAAGGAAAACGCCAAAAAAGCTTGTCCGAGGTCACAGCACAAGTCAGCATCAAATACTGGGACAGAATGCAAGAGCCTCAGCTCTTGGTCCTCATCTCCTAC
>VWZI01003941.1:121347-264156 GCA_013396835.1 Psilopogon haemacephalus | reverse complement strand
GGCTGCCATCCCGTTATGTGCATCCCAGTGCTCAACCCGTAGCCCTTGTGCACCCTGTGTCTCCTCCGGCCGCATCCCTGGAGGCACCTTCTTCCTACAGACCCCTNAAACAAAAACCAACCCAGCCAACCAACCAAAACCAAAATACATTCTGCTTTCCCTCCCAGAGGAAGGGGTATTCACTCGCTGGCCGGAGTCAGGGGATGAAGTGGGTGTCCCCCACGAGAAACCAAATACCTCACCTACAAGAGTGCCCCAGCCTCCCTCTCCACTCCCAGGGGTGAGACTGGGGGATTTAGAAGGATTTAGGATTTGAAGCATGCTGGAGGGACTGCGGTCGAACGGTCAGGCTGGGGGCACTGGGGTAGGAAGTGCAAGGCTGGAACTTTTCTCTTTTTACCCCAGTGGCAGCCCAGTTAGAGATGGGACTGGGAAGTGAGGGATTGGTCTTCTGCAGGGAACGGGGACCTTTTCACTTCTCCTGGTGGACAAGCGGGAAAGCATCTGGGCAGAAATGCTCTCCTGAACAAGGCTTGCACTTTTAAAAAATAAATGCCACCCTGGTCTGTATCAGGGATGCTGCTTTTAATTGTCTGTTTACATATCCATGACGTGCTAATGAGAGGAAAATCTCTTTTAAAAAAACATAATAATAACGACAGTAATTGTATGCTTTAAAGTGAGTCCTTCTCCTCCCCTACCAATTCTTGGAAGCACTGCCCTTGGAGTCTTCTCTCTAGTGGCCTTTGGTAGGGAGCAGGCCATGGCTGGGGTGTCCCAGAGCACCTGCCCAAGACAGGTGTGGGAGTCAAGGTGAGGTGACCCTGCAAAAGAATCATCACTCCCACATTTGATAACATGAAAAATAATGTCCTGGAAAACATTCAAAAAGGTAGAAGAGTTTGGAAATGGTCGTACCCAGCACATTTCCAGAACATTGCCTGTCCTTGTGCCTCCTTACTGCTCACTGTGTTATCACAGCCGTTTATCTGGGAAAAATTAGTACAAGCAGATAAATGAACTGGCATTAAAGTGACTGATGATAAAGGTGAAGTTTTCATTGAAAAATGTTAGAGGGGTGCAGATGTGAGTAGAATAAAGTGCTCTTGTGTGGAAGAGCCTGAAGTTGCAGGAGGAAACCTTTGCATGGTGCCTGCTTCTGGAGGTTGTGATAATTGTACTAAGTAGAAATGGCAGAAAAATGGGGTGTTTGCTGGTTTTGTGACTCAATGTAGTACTCTTTAGGTGTGGATCATGGGATTTCTGATTCATAGGAGCTATAAGGTAAGGAGGAGGAGGAGCTTTTGGAGAACCATGATTAGAATTTAATTGAGCTTTGGATTAAGTCGGTATTATAGTTACTCTTTATAGAAGGGACACGAGAGCTCCGCATTATTGTACTTGTATGGCAGTTTTTATTTGAAACATCTGAGCTTCTGCTACCTTACAGCAATTCAAAGGATGCAGTCACAGTTCATTAGAATAAAGGAAAGATCTGAAGTAAATATTAAAGTATTCAGAATATTACTACAACGAGAATGGTGACATGATAAAAGGCTAGAAAAAGTTTAGAGCATCCTGTCTTTTCTTGTGTGTGTATATATGTGTGTGTGTGTGTATATATACATATATACATATATATATATATATATACACATGTCACATATTTGGACTCTACATACAGCTGTTGATGGGAAGGTGTAGATCTGTCTGATTGACTGATGCATTAGGGGTAGGCATTGCCCCCTGCACCCTTCTGCTGTGGGTGCCTCTGTTTTCACATGTGGTATTCAATGTGTACTTTTAAAAGTATGCTGAAGATCCATAGGCCCTTATTTACTGGTACATTTGTTCGATAATGAGTTGAAATAATTTGGACAGTTTTAAAATTTATTTAGTTTTTAAAACGTACCTTGCATTCAGCTGTCCCATACTTTAGGACCAAAGAATCTGTGTGTACCATACAGTGAAACACTTGACTGTGATGTAACAGAATGGGAACTATCCCTGAAAAGAGAAAGACAGATTTGGGCAACAGAAATCTTGGCTAAAGAGTAACTTGAAGTAAAATAGCTTACAGACAACACACTTTTTGAAGTTTTATTGGCAATAAATAACACGTTGATAATGTTTTGAGCAGTGTGTTAAGTGTGTCATAATTCTCTTGCAAAGATGGCTAGTAAAAAGTACTCTGGATGTAGCACTGTTTTAATTTTTAAAAGCAGATATAAATCATATGCAGGAAAGGAAGTATGTTATAAACACTGCTATGTTGGATTATATTTTTTTTTTAAATAATGCTGGGTTAGTCTTAGGTTTGAAATTTAAGTATTAATATTTACATGCAGTGGGATACTAATATTGTTAATGCAAACTGGCTTTGTGGGGAAGAGTATTAGTACTTGTTGATACAACACTAGATATCTATTGATATTCTAGTATAAAAGAAATAGGCATTGCGTGCTCAGGTCCAAATTGTATTCACTTCTTAATATAATAGTCAGCTGTACTTTATTTGAGTAGAATCATCAGAATTTGGTCCTTGTTTTATGTGTCTGCCAGGGAGTTCTTACTGAGTGTCATAAAGACCCAAATTGCTGCGTTAAGTGTTCTGTACCATGCCGATAATAGCAGAGAGTCTTAGTAAACCTAAAGGCAGGAAGAGAAAGAGAAAAAAAAAAAAAATAAGGACATGAAGTCTAAAACCTGTCTCCAGTAGCACCACAGTAGTTAAGGGTCTGTCAGCATTTCCCCTCCAAACCCCAATTTCCAGAGTTTATAACTCAGCTGTTTTCAATAGCTTCAAGCTGAAACCTGCTGTATAAATTGTCAACCCAGATGTATATTTTGAAACAAAAAGTGGTGCAAATCAGTTATTCTGTTTTAAGTTACAGAACATTAAAATATTTTTAATAGTATCAGATGCTTTTTTGGCAATCTCTGAGAAAGGCGTTGTCAGTATGGAAGATCTTACATTTTGAAGCTCTTTGATTTCAGTGTTTGCGAGAAAAGTTGTTGAAGTAGTAGCTAGCAGTGTACAGTAGTTTTGTTTTTTTTTTTTCAACAACCATTTTACTCTGCAGAAAGTCTTAGTATCTGCTGTTGTATAGTAGTTTAGCTACGTGCTTGTAACTTCCGTCTTTAGGGTACATACTTTGACCAGTTCAAATTGCACTGGACTGAAACTGGGCAAACAGGTTGCCTAGCCAGATGAGACTTGTGTTATGCAAAAAACCCAAAAAAAACTTGTAAAAAATGGTTTTATTTTAATTTGTGGCTTCTTCTGACTGTGTACCTTTCTGATCTTTACTTAAAAAGAAAAAAAAAACAAAAAACCAAAGCCAAAATCTACCTTTTATCACCAAAATGTGTAGGTAGTTTTAAATGGGAAATACAAATCTTGAAAAAGTATATATATTTGAAGAGTAGATGAAGAATGAGGACTGTGTCTACTTGAAATCTTTAAATTTTTATGCAGTCCTTGCTCATTTCACAATGTAGTCACAGTTCTCTAAGAATATGTAAATAATTTTTGATTGATATGTGGCATAAAATTACCAAATCAAGGTTTGCGCCAACAGTCTTCCAGTGTGCAAAGTTACTTTTAAAAATTCCTATAATGATAGGCATATCTTGGAGTTCCAAACATGTTTTTCAAGGCTTTTTGCTAACCAGTGCTGTTATGTATGGCTACAATAGTCTTCTGGTATTTTATGACAAAAATCATGAGCAAGTATTTTATCCCTGTTGCGTATCAGGGGAGCTTCCCGTGTAGTAGGACTTTGTTTTATTAGTCAGAGCTATTATTTTCACCTCTGATTTCAGTTAGTCTTTTCCTTAGGTCTTCTAATGAGACAAATAGTGATATTGCATTGTACTGCGTGAAAAACTTCTTGTATCTCAGTAATGGTGCAGTTCTTGTTCTGGCTGGTGACCCCCAACAGTGGCAAGTGCAGCTTTAGGCTGGTTTTTAAGCTGCCAAATTCAACTGGCATTGAGGGGAAAGGGTAGGAAGGAAAGCTCTGAAAAGCAATGGGGGACAAACAGGGCCTTTTTAGAGGTTTGCCTCCCTCCTGTCCAGGTGTTGCAAGCTATACCTGTGTCTGGTAGACTGGGTTGAGATGGTGGTGTGATGCCTCCATCTGCTCTGTGCTCTAGTTACCTAGAGAGAAAGGGGTGAACTGAGGCTGCAGTCATTTTGCTCCCTCTTCGAGGCCCCTGGCAGACTCACACTTCCTCTGTGCTCTCTGCTTCTTTGCATTTCTGGAGTTAATGTGATTCTTTTTGTTTCATGAGATATAAAAAGCATAGGTTGCAACTCCCCTTGATGCTGATGTGTGTGACAAGAGATAACACAGTCTATCACAAACCGGGAAGGGAGTGTTTTATAAGTAGTCTCAAGTCCCATGCTTTAGAGTTTAAGCCAATATCCATTTATTTAAGTTTACAGTCAGCTCTATAATCTCTTTAGCAGATTATTATTTTTTATTTATTTATAATTTATCATTCCTTATGCCTTGTTTTGAAGCCGTCAGACCTGATTTCTGTCAGACCCAAGGCTGTGATGTAGTGGGACCTCAGATCTTGCCCACATTGGTGGTTCCTGTGTTTTTATGTTCAGTCGTTCATATCACTTTAAAGTAAGATCTTTGCTCGATACACAGAGACCTCACAGTAGTTTGTGGCAAACTCAGTTTTCAATTTGAGGTGGTACTACCTGGTGTTTTATGGAAAAACAGAAAAGCATCAAGGTAGATCCTTTTTATACAGTGTTTCAGCTTTCCTTTCTTCTTTCTCTTCAGTTTTTCTTTTAAATAAGACAAGCTATAATTTTCAGTAATACGGTCAATTTTAAATATTTTCCAATTTTGAATACCTTTGTTACTTATTGTTTTAGTGAAGCACTGTACAGTGCACTGGGACACATAATGCTCTCCGGCATATGCAGAACTTCTCATTCTTTCTACTTAAGTAATACTGAATTGCAACCTGAAATTATTAGTTTCAGACATGATCATTTATGGAAAAGACATTTCAAGCCAGGCTTATAACACAATGTAATAACTATTTCAGGAGATGTAATAAATTACTCTGGATAATATAAAAAGTCATATCTGGCCATGTAAACTGGTAGAATCTGTGAGGAGATTGTCTTTGTATCTCCTACAAAGAGTTCAAGTTCAGCCATGCGATATCTGTGAATCTCTTTTTGTTTTAAGTTGTTTCCAACATCAGTATTAGCTAAGAGGACAGAAAGAAGTTACTTTCTTGATACTTTTGTGGAAAGTATCAAGAGTAACTTTTGTGGAAAGTATCGAGTAACTTTTACCTCACTTGAAGAAATATTTATATTTTCATCCTCATAACTCAGTATTTCTGTTTATTTTTACCTCAAAAAGTCACAGTGCTGTAACAGTGTAGGTACCCCTAGATTTTTTAAAATTAGAGGACAGCAGCTGTCTGCTCTGTGGCATTTATTTGATCAGACGTTGGATCGCTACACAGACACTAAGGCATAAAAGTACAACTATCAGATGCTAGAAGAAATGTAAGGAGAAACACTTTGATATTTTTTGTTCACCCATCCTGGAATTCGAGGGAGGTATCAGCACTAATCACATGTGACTCTTCTAAGTGCTATGAAGATTTACGTGCCTGTAAGCAAATACAGCCTTTGTTTTCTGTAGCATCTGCAGAGTTTGAATTCCAGTGGTACAGTGCTCCATCGCAGCAGTATGATGGGTGGAGAGTTTTGTTTGCTAATGCCCCTGATGCCGCTCCTGGGAGGGGGAGTTGGGGAGTTTCTCTCTATCTTGAAGTCTGAGGACAGAGTGATGGGTGCAACCATCAAAGAAATAGAACGAAATCTGGATGATAAGGTTGCTGAAAGTAATTCCTAACTTTCCATTTCAAATGTGTTCCTGCGTATAATTTATGGATAAGAGCCATGCCTCATATTTTCTCGCTGGTTGCTAAGAACACAGTTGGCCTTCAGGAGGCATTAAAGCATGCACTCTGCATAAGGATGTTGAGTGTTTCTGAAGAAATGTAGCAAAAAAGATACTCCCTATTAGGCTATGAGAGAGTGAGAAAATACAAGATGTTTGTTTGCTGTGGCACTTTGTTCTGTGTTTAGTTAATACATGACTCTTCACCACCGTGGGCTGCAGAAGCTGCCACAGAGCTTTGTAATGAGCATGGCAGCCTGCAAAACTGGGGTGGTGATGCATTTTTAAAGTGTTGCCTCACAAACTGTGGTTCTCTTCCACTTCTAACAGGTGGTGGCCTTAGGAGAAGTGCCTGATGGAACAGTGGTTACTGTCATGGCTGGAAATGATGAGAACTACTCTGCAGAGCTGCGAAACGCTTCTGCCGTGATGAAGAATCAGGTGGCCAGATTTAATGACTTACGATTTGTGGGCAGAAGTGGAAGAGGTAGGCCTCTGCATTTTACATGTCCTTAGTGAAGTAAGAGTGACATTTATACGTCACATTTACTTTGCAACAAAATACTTACTAATCTGTAAATAAATCACTGTGGACCTTTCATTTGGAGGGATGAGTGCATGTTTTATTTGCAAACTTCAGCATTTGTGCAAACCAAATTAAGAGTTTTTCTGGCTCCTCACATCTGTGGACATTTTCGTCAGATGCAGGTTTTGAAAAACAATTCACAGAATACCTGCTTCCCAATTTTAATCAGACAGCAATGGTAGGAAGAAATGGAGGTACTGGTGACATAGGTTATGTGGTTGAAACATATTTCAGGCAATGGCAGTGAAAGACTGAGAATTCCCTTTAACAGTAAAGCTGCCTCTGAAGTTATTGTAGAAGACCTATAATTAAGGGGATTTTACATATCACAAATGCTATAGGTTATGTTCTTTAAGGGCTTACATCTTTAAAGCTTAGAGCTATCAGTGGAAAGCTTTCTAGTGACTTCCTTGCCTTTTACAATCAATCTGCATATGACATGCAAAAATAAGCTATACTTTTCTTTTTAGTAAACTGGTTGACTTTTTGTGAATTACTGGCAAGGTTGGGTTTGAACTAAATTTAACCTTTACTTTAAATGACAAGGTTACTTTCAATTTTTTATTTTTATTTTTTGAAGATGTAGATTGCTGTCATTGTTTTCTAGCTTCCTATAATCTGGAAACTGTACTACGCTCATTGAAAGCCTTTGTAATCATTGCAGGCTTTCAGGAATTCCTCTTTAGGAGTCTTGCAGCTGCTTTCAAATTCTAGGTAATGATTGAAAGGATAGCTCAAAGGAAGCTGGCACTTCACTTGCTGCAACAATATTCAGAGGGATTAGTTGTATCGGTCACTGATTCACCTTTTTGCTTTATGTATTTGAGGTAATTACTCATTATTTTAAACTAGCCTTGCATGGAGCAAACCAAAGTGGCAGAAGCCAAACAGTTGTGTTGGGAAATTAACAATAAAGCTATTTTTGCAGTAATATTCTTTAGAAAGCAGTTGCAATTCATCTTAAGGAAAGAAAGATTATTTGTTAAAAAAAAAGTTAAACATATGACAGAGGCCTAGATAGTCTATATCAGTTGGCATGTTTTCACAAGTGCTTAGTGTGAGTTCATGAGTGTGGCTTACTGTGGGTTTTTGGGTCTTTTTTTTTTTTTTTTTTGGTGACCGGGCCAGCAATTCTTTTTTGCCATTTTATAACTTTAAAAGTATTGGTAATAAAGAATGACTTAAAAGGCAGAGTAACTGCTGTAACAGTAATGCATTATGAATATAGAGTTAATTGCCCTTTTGGATAAAGGTGTTGCCTCTTTCTTCCATTTGTCTTGCTTTCTTAAAAAAAACTCCAAAACAGTCTGCTTTGTTATTCTGCTGATGGATTAGGTTTGAAAGTTCTCTGTCTCCATCACTGCTACTGCCTTACAGTAAAAGTTCGGTAGTGTATCAGTCTTTCAGTAGTGCTGAAAAAAACCTGAAATGTGATGTACTACCTCTGATCCATGAATTTAATTTGAAACCTATGATATATACTTTTTTATTAAAGCATAGGAAATGAAGTAGAGGGCCTAAAGCCTTGGCAGATACAGCTACAGACAGAAACCTCCTAAAATGGGGTTCTCATAGTTTAATTTATATTCGTATCTAGCAGACTTGGAATAGGCACTTTTCTGATCAGTCTGGGTAGAATCTATGGAAAAGTGATAGTGTACTTTTCAAACCTTCAACATATTTATTTAAGAGACTTCAAAGAAAAACAAAGGGTGTGCACTGTTTTACTATATTGGCTTTCTGAGTTTTGGCTAGTTTCCCAAATAGCAATTTTTATATTTAAAAAAAAAAAAAAAAGAAGGAAGAAAAAAAGACAGACTTAACTGCTTGCAGACTTTTCACGCATGGAAGATGAAGAAAGCTTCTTTTGATGAAGTGTAATTATGTCCAAACAGAGCTGACCCCCTCCCCCTATATTTCTTATGATCTTAACGGAAGAAAGTAGGGCTTTTCCTTTGAAGCAGCCGGGACTCGGTGGAGGATCTGAAATGCTGCATTCTGCTGCCAGAGGCAGGATGGAGAAATTGGTCCAGACTTGTCTTCCAGACTTAGAACAGAGAGGGGGAGAGAGGGAGAGAAGGAGAAGAGTTATCATTAGTGATAGATTTTTAGAACTGTGGTTAAAATGGCAGGTCAAAAAAGGAGCAGTTGCAAACAGAAGTGAGAAAGCTTCTTACATTGACAAGCATCAGTAGACTTAATTCTTGAAGTAGAACAGGAAAAATAAAATAATAAAGAAATAATTTTTTGGTGGCAAGAAACTAATCCACACCTGCTCCTGACTTTAGATTTACATCTTTCTAAACAGTTTGCTCTTTGATCTCTGTATCTCTAAATTTGATTGTGAAGTCTGAATCATCAGCTTACCACTTTACCTTCTCTCCCACGTTTTTTCTTGCTTCCCATGTCTCATTGGAGAAACTTGTTTTTTATACATATTAATGTTGCTCACCTGACAGAAGCTTCACGTTTTTGTTTGTATAATTTCTCTTAAACACCTTTTCTGGATTCATTAGAATAAGTAACCATGGCACTTTGTGTGAATGCAGGAATTGTTTATATGTGGTTTTGAGGCAGTAGCTCACTTTTACAATCCTGATCCACAGCACAGAGGAAAAAAAGAATTCACGTCTCCAGTAAGCGAAGGATCATAACCTTAATTTTGTTGCATTCTGATACTTTAATCACATTAGCATCTAACTGAAAAATATGCACCATGCACAAGCAGCCAAGTCACCTTTCAAGCTAATTTTTGAAGTTTGCCTTGTGCTTCAGCATATGTCCATCTCTTCCTCCTTTGTGTCAGCTCGGCTCACATGTGTGAATAGCAAAGAATGTACAGTTTAGACACAGTGAATCAATAGTGCCAGATGACTGCTTGGCTGGGGAATTTAATAAAAGAGAACTACAATTAGTCTTCAGTGTCTAAAAGTGGATATTTTAAATGGTTACAGGAAATAAAAGCAGGTGATAAAAAGTGCATTAAAGGATTTCTTAGCTGAGGAGGGATATCTGTGAAATATCTGTGGAAGAAATAAGCCTCACTGAAACATAGGACCTTAAAAAGTATTTTGTTCTTAATACTGTAATATGTAAATCATCTCTTGAAAGCACTGGAACCTGAGCACACTGGCAGAGCTGCTGCAGCTGGCCATGATGGAGTGATGTTTTACTAAGTGCAGGGGGGTCATCAGAGTTACTTCAGTAATGTTTTGGTTTGATAGAATCCCAGTTAGAGAACAAAACCAGTTTCCCTTTCAAATTATATGCTTACCTGTTCAGCTTAGGTTGGCTGAGAGGCAGCAGTTTAGAAGTATTCACAGGCAAGGCTGAAACAGCTCTTAGTATTAAGGAATATCTGTTTTCTAACCACTGTATCCTTCTGAGATATATTTAGTATAGATCTTGCAGTGCTTTTCTGTACCTGTAGTATAATTGTTACAGGCCTTACAAATAACGTATTTTCATGGGTTAGTTTTTAGTCATTACAGAATTTTACACTGGTAAAATAGAATAGTGTTGATAGCGTCAGAAGGCCAAATTCTTCATTCAAAGGTATATGGAAAATCCCTTTAGTATTTTTGTAACCAATATTACTCTACCAGTTTTATATGAGTAACTGATCTGAATGTCATCATCACACCATTTCTTAGACAAGGCTTTCTGACTTAATAAACTGGTACCAAAGGAGGCCTTGAACATGTCCCTTACAGGTTGTATATATCTAAGCAATTGGCTGAATTTCTACTTGAAGCGAGATAAAAGGCATTAATCCTTTTCTGCCCCAGACAAGCAGCCGTGGAGGCACTGTGTGCTTCTGTAGGGCTCTTGCTCTGTGTCTGAAAGCTGCCTTCACACATGCTGTATGCTGGCAGGACACACAGTTTTTCTTTAAGGATGGTCCGGACTGGACAAAGTCTGAACATCCTACATACACCACTCTCTTCCTGTGATGATCACTCTCAAAAGACCTGAAAAGTAATGTTTCCTAATGAAACTGGGGAAAGCCACCTTCAGACATGCATTTCCAGTGGGACAGAATTCAGCCTCCTGAGATTCCAGCACTACTTCTGAGGTCTGAATCTCCATCTTTCTGACCTGTATCTCAGAGAGGTGGGCACAGCTGGAGCATAGCTACACTTGGAAAATAATTTTACTGTCAATGACAATTACATCTTCTGAAAAAAAATCCATGTCACATAATAGTTTGTGAAAAACATAGCCAAGACAGTTTGAAGTTGCACTCCTCATAATAAATGATGCATGTCTCAAGCAGGTTTGGTGGATATACAACTTGGACTAGAAAGAAAGACCAATTACTGGGTTTGACAGCCAAAGCTCTGTTCTGTATTATGCCTTATATGTAAGCTGTTCTATATTAGGCTCGAAAAAACTGCATTAAGTTTGCTCTGTTACATAGAGTTTAAGATTTGTGTCTCGATTTAATGCCTTGAGAGTTCAGCAAGAGGAAAAGCCCTAGCAGCAAAAATGCACGTCTACACATGGGGTGGAGGTGGGGGGGGAAAGGGGGGGCAGGGAATGGGAGTTTTAAGAGTCTGTTAAAGTAGCAGCTTAAATGAGCATGAAGGCTGAAGATTGCTGACTGTTTTATTGAGTCACTGTTGTACGCCCACCTTTTCCTGTCTTGAAACAGTTTTCAGTTTTGACTATCTGACATGACTAACCGTTGCATATCTAACAGATTACAACTGTCAGTGAGTCTCCCAAACAGGGGCCAGTGCCCTGGGAGAATGGACGCTCAGGCACAGGCAGCTCCCTTTATTTATTTCTTTTTAACATTTTCATTGAGCTAAAAGGCTGTAAATGATCTTGTGCAATCTCTGCATGAATGTGAACTTTGAAAAATAAATTAAATAAATGCAGACTCGCCATAGCAACATGTGTGCACACAACAGTTTTTCACTCTTACAGTAAAGCTGGATGCTTTCTTAGTATTTCATAGATGGAATATATGTAGGGAAAAAAAGTATGTTTGGGTAATAATGATATCATCCTATTACCCCTGGCATATGAGGGACAGGAGATGCTGATTCCCTGTTAAAATGACTCTCAGGAGAAAAATATATTCTTTCCTCATCTTACTGTAGTCAAGTCAAACAAATTAAATGATAAAACTGTGTGGAGTAAATAACATGTGGTCACATTCTGCTCTCTGTCACACAGCTGCAAAACTGGAGTAAATTTTTGAATTGTTTGACTTGCTTTGCATTTACACCACTTTCAATACAGCAAAGAATTTGGCTTGTCCTCGGCAGTGAATCACTTTTGTTCTGTCATTGTGTGATGACCCATTATTAAATAAGACACATTTAGATTGTCAACACATGGACATATTCTTGACATAGAGTAAAACTGAAGGGGAGGAAAACTCCTATGGTCAGTTATGTTTTTAATTTTCACGATTGTGGTAACGACAGGGAATAATTTTAAATGTCTCTGATTCTTTACTGAACATGCATGTGACTGTTTTCATGTTGTAATCACTCATTCCTTTTTGTTTTTCACCCTTTGTAGGGAAGAGCTTTACTTTGACAATAACTGTCCTGACAAATCCCCCCCAAGTCGCTACATACCACAGAGCTATAAAGGTTACAGTGGATGGGCCAAGGGAGCCAAGAAGTGAGTATTACATTTGTATTTTTGCACTTGATTTTCTTTAATAGAGACCTGTAAGTGAAATATATATATCTTTGTTGAACACTGGTTCTTGCTCAGCAAAATATGTAAGCGCACGCTTAATTTGGAGTCTATTGGACCACACACATACTTGCATTAAACACACACTTGAGTGCTTGGCTGAATTTGGGTGATCGTGAACCTGATTGTCATTCACATCAAGGTCTTGATACATTATCTGACAGTGTAAATGAGAATTAAACCCAATGTATTTATATATAATCTGATTTAGGCGTAAGAGATACAGTCCTGCAACATGCTGAATTCCCTGAACGTCTTAAACTTCCAACTAAAGATGTTCAGAGCAACATAGGAGACTGATCTTCCAGGATTCGTCCTAATGGAGGGAAAAAATATAGTGCCTTTTTGTTTGCCCTTGAATTCTTTTGCCATCAGATAATTAATGCACCTGGTTAATCTCATCATACCTGAAATTGATTTTCAGCTGTGGGCTCATCATAGATCCCTGGGGGCCAAAGAAAGATGGAAAAAAAAAAAAAAAGAAGCATATCAACAGCATGGTCTTTGTTTCTTATTTGTGCACAGAAAGGATATTTTATTTAAATATAGTCTGGCAGATTTTCACTCAGCACATTTATCTCATAGCAGTGCACCTTCCTAACTTACTAAGAATCTATTTGTAATGACCACTGAACATATTTTTATGACAGTTGTGTTTTTTCATGTTCTGGCAGTTTTATGGTAGCACTTATTTTTAGATAAGTCTGGTTAATCTGTCATGATTTATACTGCTCTCTACCAGCACATTTAGCTGGTAACCAGTCTCAGATCATATGGGTATCACTGATGAGCCCTTTTTGGAGGTTTTGTTTTTTTTTTATCTAAGTAGAATGAATCTTTCTAAATAGATGGGATTAACTAGGTATAGCTGCATTTAAATTACAGCTAGAGATTAAGAATTATTTGATGAATAACCACATAAAAAAAAAATCCCTATAATGGAAGCATCTCAAATAATTATTTTGCCTTTGATCTGCACATACAAATGAGACCTTAAGGAGTTTTGTTAAGATACCACAAAGGGAGAAGAAGGAGAAAGAAGCTAACAGAATTCATGCAGTTAAGTGTTTCTCATGCTAATACATGCTGCAGTGTAAACTCCTCTTACACTGAGAGATGGGAACTGAAATGTTTTTGGTAAGAACTGCCCAGACTGTAGAGTTTTACCATGAATAATAAATATGAAAAAGCAGCTAGTGGTGGATAAATTTCATTACGTAGATACTTGCATTGCTACCTGCTTACAGCTGTGGTGTACATCTGTCACACCAAAGGGATTTTTCTTCCATCATCTCTCCTGGCTGAATCAGTTCCCATTTTTATTTTTCACCTGCAGCTGGTGAAAAATGTAGCTTACTTGGAGACAGTGGGTAAATTACATTAATTTATAAAATTGCATTTTATTCTGGTCGTATGGAATAAAAAAAGAGAGTAAGTTATGTATTGTTTAGCCATTTCAATTTGGAGGCTTCTTCCATGTGTGTATTGAGGCACACAGAAAAGAGGAAATCACACAGCAGAGGACACAACTGCTGTGAAAGAGCAGTTTGAAAATGGTGTGGAGAATAGTGTGGACTACCCTGTGAAGCACAGAAAGGGAACCTGCTTGGGACTAACCATTTTGATGTTTCATGGATTAAATGTGAGGCTTGTTGACATAATAAGATTTCCAAGTGTTTCTGCAGATTTTTAGTTTAGACATGAAAGGCCTCTGTACATGATACCTGTTTGTTGTGCTCCTTGAATAGCTGAATACAGGTGTACCTAGAAAAACTCAGTAACTTAGAGTCTATTAGTCTAGATGGAGTTACTGTGTTTTTCTTCACTTTTTCTTTTTTTTTTTTCACTTCACATTTGAGCTTGTGTGTTCATTTGAATTTAATATTTTGGCTAAATACTTTGTGAAACTCCACTCTGGGGTCAGACGGGATCAGCAAGTTTTATTGTAGTCTGATACTTTCAAGGCTATGTCACCTCCAGAGTGACTAGCTATTAAACATGAATTTTCAGGGAAAGAATAGTTTCAGTGAGCTGCAGGAGTTTCAGTAAAGGTTTGCTTCCTTCTCAGCATCCTTACATTCATGGAGATTTATTATTGTTTGCTAATAATTTTTCAAGAAGTTTATCTGGCATTTCCGCTATGTAAGGGAAATTATGTGGTTGGGGGCAAAGGAATTCAAGTTAATGAGTGGCTCTGATAGCAAATGTGTGTTTCTTAACAAATTATGTATCAGCAAATAGTGCCCCTCTCTGCCAGGATCTGTATTTCACTTTGACATCTCAAGCACGTTATCCTAGTTTTCCTCTCTCTGGCAGCTCAACCAGAGCTGTCACATCACAAACAACTTTTTTCTTAATATACACATCTGGCGTTGGCAGTTGGACCAACTTCATAAGAGCACATGATCATCATTCATTACAAGATTAAAAAGTACCCCATGGCATCATTGATGTTTTTTAACTTTGATCTTTTGCAGTTGTGATTCATCTCAGTTATAAAACTTCCCTTTAAAGGAACACAACTGATGACTTATTAGAACCTTCATTCAAAGTAGCGTAAACATAAAATTATGCACATCTTTACAAAATGTCATTTACTTTGTTGCCAGCTTATCATTTTAAGATGTGACATCACGCTTTAGATCGTGAATTTGTAAGGCTGGTTTATAGGCAAGGCACTCTGACCTTCTCTTGGCAAGTTGACTCGAGGGAACGAGCACTGTGTGCTTTCCAGGAGCAGTAGGAGAAGCAGCAATGCTATGACAGATACCATGATCATTTTAGAGCCTGACTTCAAGAGTGCTGAACAGTCATGGCATGTAGTGACACAAGTTGATGTTTTAGATGCTCAGCACTTCAAAAAGTCAGGTTCTTAAATGTAAGTGCCATTTAGTCATATTAAACATATGCTTGTAGAAGCTTGCTGCCTTGCCTCTCTGTTATTATTTTTAAATGTTTTAATAGAGATAGTGATGTCAGGTTGTGCTGTTAGGAAACCTGCCCATTTCTAGGTAAGGAAAGGTCTTCTGATGATTTTTCCTTGGAAAAGATTTATTTACTTTTAATTATCTATTTCAGTCTGTCTAAATTACCATCCAGGGACATCTAATATGTAGCATGGTCTTCGTATACTGAATTGAGGCAGCACGTTGCACTCTGATGGCATCTAGAGACTGTGTAAGATTTTTTGAAATCATTGGGAAATCCCACAGATATTTTTCTCTATCCAGTGGGAAACCTCTGCCATGTGGACATCCTAGCCAGCAGAGCTGCCTTTCAGTTGGGAGGACTGAAATAGGTTTTCCAGAGAAATAAGTTGTCATAAAGTCAGAACTGACCAACAGATAGCAAGAAACCCCCCTAGCCTTTACCTAATCCCCATTTTAATGTATTTGCCTTATCTCATTATCAATACAGAATTAATGACTTGTCTTTCCATAGTGTTTACTTTCAAGCAGGAGGCATGTCCTTCTTTTTGTCTGCCTTTGGTAGAAACCCAGTCAGGAAGGAAATTGTGAGGAAGAAGGCAGGAAAATTATATTTATTTTTATAGTTTGCAAAGTGTATTTTTAAGATTCCAAAGATTTCAGTTTGTCTCTAATTGGTCTTCAGTGTCACTAACCACGTTATTGGCATGACTGGAGGGGCAGTTCTGAGTTTGAAATGCAGCATTTTGGTAGGAAAAAAACCCCTTTGTTTCATTCTGCCCCCAAATAGTTCTCTGCTGCCATAGCTTGCAAGCTTTACACGTGATGAAAGGTATGAGCAAACATCGCCTTTTTGTCTGTGCGTGCTGCAGAAGCCAGCGAGAGGTTCTGCTCAGCCTTTGTATTAACTGTTTGGCCGACCCGGCTTATAGAAGGCAGATAAGTGATTGAGATTTTTGAGATTCCATAACTTAAAACTGTAACAGATTTTAGGAAGTTCTCCCTCGTTTCTTTCAAAGGCAGAGGGTGGAGTGATAAGTCTGGGGCTGGTGGAATGTACTTCAGATTAGAACAGCTTTAAATCTTTCAGTTTTTTTTTTTTTTTTTTTTTTTTCCCCCACTTTTTTTTTTTTTTGTTGACTGCCTGTCAGGAGCTGGGCTGATGGCCAAGCAGGAAATGACACATCGAGAGGCATTTGTGTTGTGCAACATTTTGTGGAACTGATGCAAGGATACATTGTCTGTTTACGCATTCTTCTGCTAACAGCCTGCATGGCAGTGATTTTATTCAGGGACACATGGCATTCTACAGCAAGAAGCTAGATCCTCAGCATCTCTTTTATGCAGAATTATCGCAGCAGTGCTGTGTGTTCCCTCTTCAGAGTATTCTCTGGCTTGCCTTCAAAAGCGAATCTACCAGACCCCCTTCCTTCCTGAGAATATACTGATTTGACTGTAGGGGTTTTGTGTGGCAGTGAATTGGAGCGGTGCAAATTTGAGAGAGAGAATTTGCAGAACAAAAGTGAATTTTACAGGCAGGTTCTACTTTGTGTGTTTACTTCAGACTGTAAATGTAGCATCACAGTTTTTTTTCAAGTGGTGTGCTGCAGACACCAAGTGCAGAAGTTTGCACCTGCATGGTTTTGGCACGATGAAGAGGTTTTAAATTGAAGTTACTGCTAAATAACCTGAGATACGATGAACAAGTTTTCATGCAAACTGAAGTTAGAAAATCTGTGATTTGTGCTGGTGTCTTTCAGAGTGACAAATCTCTACTAGGTTAGTCTGGATTTCTCCCAGTGTATGTGGGAGCAGAGGAAGGCAGAAGTGGGCTGTTAGTAAGTTGCTCTAAATGACTTTTGAAACTTAGTGTTTGCATTATAATGCCCCTTTGTGAGAAATGAAGTAAAGTATGTTCATACAGCCAAAGAAATGATCAGCATGACTATGTTGTGAGGTTTAGGTTCTTTTCTGTGACTATCATTAGCATGTTTGAGTATAAACACAGTCCACTTAGAGGTTGAGACCTGACCTCCTGTGCTCAGATCCCCAGTAAGTAAGTTGTATTTTTCCTGATTTCAGTGGTACAATATTGGGTCCTTTCTGCAGTGTGAAATACAAGACACTATAGATTGACTCACTGCCATTTGCTGCTGGGTTGTTGGGGTTTTTTTGTGTGTGTGTGGTTTTTTTTTGTTTTTTTTTTTTTTTCAAATATGTGATTTCACAGAACCATACTAGTTGGAGACTGGAGTTCCTAAACATTCCTTAAAGCTCTAAGAATCTAGTGAGATGATTCAAATGTTGCTTGTCAAAGGTAACAGACTTTATATATGCTGGTGGTTTAAGTTTACATTTGAGTCAGATGTGCAACCCACAGAGCAGGACTTCTTACAGTTGCCCCAACCACGATTCATGCCTCTGGAATAAGGTGACCAGGAGTCTGTTACTGGTGGTAGCTACCTCCCAAGAACCAGTCAGTTCCTGTTTTTGCACCGCAGCTAGAGAAGGGCTGCTCCATAAAAACTCATATTCTGAGGAATAGACAATGAGCGTGTGATCATAGCTTTTATCTACTGGTGTAATGTGCAGGGCAAGATGAAAGTGAAACCTACCTTAGTTCACTCATGGCTTGAATTCATATGCTGCTGAAGTCTCAGTAATCAGCATGTTGCTGGCTCTCTCAATGTGAGGACATTGCTGCCCAGGATGGTGGCAGAGTGACTGTATATTGACCATTGTGGTGAGAAGGAAAAGGCCTTGAGAAGATTATGTAAAACATAAAACCATTCTCTCAGATGTCCTCATCAATAGTAATGTAGTCTCAGTTAGTTTTTGTCAACAGAACACATTGTTTCCATCCCATTGTAGAAAGAACATTCTTTCCAAAGAGTCTATTCCCAGTACATTTTTTGTCTAAAATGAGCATCCCAGTGTTTGCTTGATACTACAGCTAATACTGTTTGTATTCAAAATATCTTTCCAAGCCACAAGTAGAATCATAGCCCATCTGCATAGCTGGGTGATAAGAGATTTTTGCCCTGGATAGGTTAAAGTCTCCATCAAAAATACAGATGGGAAAAGAGATTATAGCTAGAAAGTGAGTTCACTCTGTATTTCTACAGGGCACAACTATGAGAAAAGGAAAAATGAAAGCCATTTTTATAAGTCTGTGACTCTACTTCATGTAGATACTGTGGAGGAAGATGGTATTAAAGACATTAGAGTAGCTTTTCTCAGACCATTTTCTGAGAGAATTGGGGTTGTTCAGCCTAGAAGGAGACCTTTCAGTTACTTAAAGGTGTCCTATACGAACGAATTGGATAGACTATTGTAACAGGACAAGAAATTTTTAAAATTAAAAACCTCTAGTTTAAACCCTTACATTTACCTCTAGTGAAGACTTTGACACTGCTTCCCACAGCACTCTCCTAGACAAGCTGGTAGTTCATGGATTAGACAGGTTTACTCTCCATTGAGTAAAAAAATGGCTGGATAGCTGAGCCCAGAGAGTGGTGGTGAATTGAGTTCAATCCAGCTGGCTGCCAGTCACTAGTGATGTTCCCTAGGGCTCAGTTTTGAGGACAGTCTTGTTTATTATCTTTTATCAGTGATCTGGATGAGGGGATTGAGTGACCTCCAGTAAGTCTCAAGGTAACACCAAATTGGGCAGGAGTGTTGATCTTCTTGAGAGTAATAAGGACCTCTAGAGGGATCTGAACAGGCTGGATCAATGGGCTAAGGTCAGTTGTCTGAGGTTTAACAGGCCAAGTCACAACAGGCCCATGCTGTGCTACAGATTTGGGGAAGAGTGGCTGGAAAATTGCTCAGCAGAAAAGAACCCGGTGTGCAGCCATCAACCAATTTGCAGCCCCAAATCTCTTTGTAAAGGTTTTGTAAAATTTATTTTTATTCTCCATATAAACTTCATTCTCCACTGAAACGTGGTCATCCCAGAAATGAAACACAGATGCTGATTTAACCAAACATGGAATGAAGAAGAGAAAATGAGGGAGAATATCATACTTAATTGAAACTTCAGGGGAAGAAACGTAGTAATGATCTCATGCTTCAGTATGTTTGGGACACCAGAAACCTTACTCTTATGAAGAACTTGATTCCTTAATGTGTGAGTCTGCTCAGATGCCTTGTTACATATCTCATCTACAGTAGACCAACTTACTCAACATCACAGTGATAGCACTGTTGACTGAGGATGGCTTTCAGCTCTGCAAAAATTAGACATGTAGGATACCTTTCCTCTGAAGTGAATGAAGAAACAGACACTTGCAGAGAATGATTCATCCCACCTATCTTAATGTCTGTCTTAGAGTGCAATGAACTGCCCTTTAGAATTATCTGACCATTTCCATTGATTATAAATGGAGGCTAGATGACTAGCCTAGATGAGGCACCCTGTTTTTGAGACAGCTGAAATCAGATGAGATTATGAAATGTTATAGTTCTGAGGAGTAGCTAATGACTGCTGTGAAATTCAGGCAACCTGAGTGAGCTTTAAAGTAGGTACCTTAGGTGGTGGTAGCAGTACAGTCACAGATAACATGGAGTTCAGCATGGGTTTACCCAGCATTTTCAATGGATGCTTTATCTTCAGTCGAACTGTGAACACTCCATGCTACAATGCAAGAAATTGTTTAAATCTGACTTTGAAGTGTCTGTACAGCTGCCATAATGAGTGTAGTATGCACATACTTTTAAAAAAGATGCTATCTACTAAGGCATCTTTATCACCTCTTCTACAGTTTTGGTAGTCAAGTACTGCTCAGCTCCTACTCAGCCTGGCTTGTGTGAACTGTAGAGGTTAAAACTCAGGTCACTTAGCTGTAGGAATAATATTCAATAAGAGTCTAACCCTAATCAAAATATTGTAGCTGCATAAGAAACAGTATAAAGGTGATAATGCACTTTACAGTTGTTACCTAGAGGTGACGAATACTGGGTAACAATATTTCCAGTGTTCCTACTTCACAACAGAACTTATTAATTGTTCCTTCCTTATCCAAAGTTAACATGCTCCCCTTATCCTTTGGTTTGAGATGTAATCTTTCCCACAGTGTGGGAAAGCAAGCCCTTTTACCTTATTATTGCTGGCATAAATATTTGTTGCTTCCATTGCTCTTCAAACTCTTTTGTGATCTTTACTCCCACTTTAGTATACCTTGCTTCTTTAAGATCTCTGCTGATTTAAATTCAGAATGTCAGGGTGCTAACAAGTGTAGAATCTGCTTCCTGCCTGTCTGTAATCCATGTGAGTAATGCCAATTACTTGTCTGCTTCCTGAAATCTTCATACACTTTCTCATTCTTGCAGTAGTAGACACAGTCTGAAATGTAACTTGCAGTCAGAGGCACTTGGTGCTGTTTTGTTTAACTGCTCTTACATTTCAACAAGAAAATCATCACCTCTGTAAGCACCACAGAAGTGAACTGTGCAAGAAATGGGCAAGTGCAGCTCTTGCATTTGTAGTTTAACTCGATAGAAAACAGGGATCTAGCTCGTTATATTTCAGAGTATCACTTCACAGGTCGTCAGACAGGTAGGTAAATTTTCACAGCAGTTTCACACTGGTGCATCATCTTCTTGGAAAAGAGTAGGCTCACACGTGCTGATGTAGTACCAGGTATGTGTTTGTTTACTTGTGGTAAATGCTTGATGCTTGGTTAAATTTGCAAAAGAAGCCTAATTTTAAGTGATTGTGTTAAAATGGATTAGAAATTGAGAGGCTACCCATCAATAAGGAATGTACTCACAATTACTGTCTTTTAAAAACTGAGACTTGTTTCTCAGTATTGTGGAAATTGGAAAAGAACAGAGACCTGGAAATACAATACACCGTCACTGTGTAGTACAGACCACTGGTTAGGAGTATGGAGGGTATCATACATGGACTAAATGACCTATATTTGTTTTCTTTGCCTATATACATAGGTAATCAAGGACACAGATTCAGATTCTTAGACAACAACATGCTTTAGATTATTAGACAACAACATACTTCAATTATCTCGATTTATCTAGTGATTTTATCAAGCACTGTGGAAATCTGAAGTGCAATAGAGTTGGTTCCAGGTTTCTAGGATATCAATTAAATCAAGAATAATTGAATTTTCCATTCCTCAAGCCTCTTATTCATTGTAAACTCTAGATCTGTGGAGCATACTTCTTGCTTTCAGGTGGGACACTCTTCAGCTTTGATGATCTGGGCTATGGGCCCACTCCCATCTTTGGTCTTTTCTGATGTATTTGTTTGTAAAACCAGTGCCGTAGTAAAACTACTGCCTCTGTAGACAGAAATGTTAACTGCAGAAGAGGGCTCAGCGATAGAGCTATGAATAGAAATTATTTGGTGTTTTAATTAATCAGCTAAGCAGTCAAAATGAATTTTTTTTTTTTTTGTAAAGGGACATATATATAAAAATCTTTCAGAGTCACGGGATGGATGGACTGTCCTTGACTCCTTAACTGTAGTTGTCTGAAAGATAGATACAGTATCTGAGTGAGTCATCTCTGGCCCATTGTGTTAGAGAGGGAGATATACGTATATGTGTGAGAAGCTGATTTATCCCACACTAAGTATCTACAAGTGCCAGTTCGACGATATTTGGAGGTGGGTGGTGGTGAACACTGCAGAAGGAACATGAGGCAGTGCGGACCACAGGGCTGGTGCTTGGTGCTGTGCAGAAACCTGCATTGGTTTTAAACAAGCTGCCTGGTTTACCAGCCACTGCAGTAGCGCACAACTTTGAAATGATTCCTTATACTCCTTTTATTGTTCTTTAAACCTTTTAAAAGGGGTTTTATTGCCTGCTTTCTCAACAGCCATGTTGAAGGTCCGCCCTCTGAAGTTTTTCACATTTGGGATGTTGGTGAGCCTCTCCTCATTAGGCATAAATAGCCAGTGTGTGATCTTTCACTCTTCTGTACCTGCTTGGTTAAAATTCTCAGGCACTCACTAGAGTTCTGGTTTGAAATATCTTTCTCCATGCTAATGTGCTTGTTACTCTTCCTCTTCCAAAGGCTGTGGCTGCTACAGCTCAGCAAGTCTGGATTTTATACATGATTCTCAGGGACTTTATGGCAAAGTCAGATGGTTTAATCAGCCTTTAGCTTTGGAAAAGTGAGCCCAGGGTATGCCTGTTAGTGCCATGAAGAGGTCTCATGCACCGGTATTCATTGCTTGCAGTATGACACACAGTCATAAGCATCCATGAGAATTAGGACAGTAGAATTACAGCACATGAAGAATACTTAGGTATTTAGGTAGCGTTTGTGCTTTGCATGTGTCCAGACTTACCAATCTATGTTACTACTTTCTGTCTTGATCTTTGCTGTTTCTGAAAGATGGCAGCAAGAGAGATACTTGATAGCAACTGGCTTGTAGAGATAGTCTTTATTACAGACAAGTAGGAGAGTCTAGTAAGGACTTAGTGCTCACGAAGTCCAGATGTCCAGATAACAGTGACTGTTCATTAGATCCAGCCCAAGGATGAAAGAAGTGCTCAGGGAGGCGTGTTTGCTTCTGCAAGGGATGCAGTGTAAACACCTCACTAACTATACATGCCATGCAACATTAAGAATTAACATGAGATTTATTTTCCTCTGGTGACTTGGTGTAAAGGGAATAAACAGTAAATTTAAGGTAACAAGGGGATACTTACACATCAGATAAATAGTAACTTGTTGACATGAAAAGAAATAGATCTCTTTTGATTAAAGGGCACGTACCTCTAGCTCTAATTCTTACTTTATGCATATATTACAGACAAAAATTACAGTAGGAAAAGTCCATGTGTGAACACTCAGAATTGGGCCATCCGAGATTACATTTATAAGTGCTGCTTTAATTAATGGCTGTCATGTGCATGTCAATACAGTCCTTCACTGTAAGAGCATGCACTGGTTTATCCACAGGATGGCAATGTCCCGTGGGATAGAGCATGCCCATTTACTCTTATTTTTTTAGAGATGTAGCAATACATAGTGCTGTATATGTTCAAAATTACACTTTCAGGCTACATTAGTGGTAGCTTGTCTTTGCTTCTGGAGAATGAATCTGAAAGTCTCATACCAAGTATCGGAAAAAGTGTGAACACAGAGTGATTATGATTTGTGAACACTGTTTTAGAATCATAGAATGGTTTAGGGAATGGAAGGGACCTCAAAGATCATCTAGTTCCAACCCTCTGCCATAAGATGACCACCTCCCACTAGAACAGGGTTAAGCAACTTAACTATTGTCACAACAAAAATACATGTAGCAGGAGCATAACATCTGTGAGCCAGTAATCAGCTCTTTCAACTGATAAAATCTAAGGCATTTCTGTTCTGTGAAATTTTGTGTTTTAAAGTTTTATAATTTTACTAAATCTGGACAGATTACCATGGAGATGCTTAAAAATAAAGAGCCAACCTGCTGATCCAGGTTTCAAATCTCCACTCCAAAATCCAGTGACAAACAGAGATCAAGAAAAGATTGCCAAAAATGTTTTTTTCGAGATGCTATGTTTTCCCTCAGCTAACTCATTTCAAGGAATGTCTGAGCCATTTTGGTTGACACTGAAGAAATGTGTTCCCAACTCATGCAAGAAAAAATGGAATGCAAACAGTTAAAGTTCAGTAAAGCTGCAAGCAACTGAGAATTGGTTGTTATAATGGGAAACATTGGGCAACTTTGATGATAGGCAGTCCTGCCAGCCCCACCACTTAACATATTTAATCCTCCATGGTATTAATTTGCACTGAAAAATAATCCGTTAGATTCAGTGGAAATCCTGCATAAGAAGTTAAATTGGCAGTTGGCAGGGTCTCCTTGTGGGCTGCAGCAGCTCCAGCACTGACTTCAACAGGTCAGGTCTTCGGCTGGTGACTGACAAGTGATGAGTGGGACGGCCATCTCCAGCAACACAGGAGAACACTGTATGAATCCTGCATAAGTGCCAGGGATGTGTTGGAGATGGCAACAGCCTTTGTAGAAGATGAAGCAAGGGCCACTACAGCTTGCAAGAGCCTCTGGAGGCATTGCTGGTTAGAAGGCAGCATGCCTTCAGGCACTGGTGTTTGGCAGGACTCTCCTTCCCCACCCTTAGCCTCCTCAGAGAGGTAATTTGGTGTGTGTACACTTCAACGGAATTGGCACAGTCCGCACAGGCAGTGCAGTCTGTAACATGCAGGGGTGTGAACCAGGATTGGTTTGGGCCACATACTGGGACTTCTCCAACATGCTTGGGGTGTGGAGCTGGGCCTCCTTGTTGCCACCTGCAGCAACCCTTCACCCTGCTGAGAGCCAGCATGGGCAACGGTGCTTCTGAAAAGCAGTACTTTTAGGCAAAATCCTCTTAAGAACAACACCAACCACAGGAAAACAGTATAGAAAAAAGGCCCAAATTCTGGCCTAAGTAGCTTGCCATACACCTGCGTACTGCTGAGTCCCCTTTAGCTGAGGTAACAGGCAGCCACAACCTGTGTCCAGACACCATCTAAACATCAGGGCGGACAAAAGCCAGAACCAGTCTCATTGTTGAGGTCACACTGGAGTCAGGAAACTAGGTGGCCTCTAGAGATCCCTTCCAGCCCCGACCATTCTGTGGTTCTATGATTCTATGAAAGACACTTTGGGTTTGTGAGAGCCTCCATAGGAGAGTGTGGAACTATGTAAAATCTGGGGAAAATAACCAGTCTTTCTGCAGGAATAAGAGTGGGTGAGAGGTGCATCCAGAGGTGCAGTCTGTGGTGTTTTGGATACTCTGATGTCAGTCAGAGAAAAATACTTCTGTTACCTTCTCCTCTCATTATCTGACTCAGAGCTGCTGAGGATGCTGAGCCCATTTTATACCAGCAATGGGTGTTGTTCTAATAGACTTGTAAATTGGAGGAGCCGATCAGAAGCAGGCAGTGTTGCAAGGCATACATGAGGTCTTCAACCACATGGAAATCTTTCCCTCCTTCTGTGCAAAACACAGAGTCTCTTGTTTGAATCGGCCTCAAGAACTGGAACTGCAGGGAGTGCACTTCTTGTTGGTCAGTTTCTCATTCACTGGAGGGATGAGCAGTCTGCTGCGTGTTTTTTGATTCTAAGTTAAACAAAAGGTTTTTGGAATCAGGTTTGAATGCTGAGCAAAAGCCATCTTCACAGGCAGTTTTATTCCCCTCACTACTACAACTTTGTTTAAGCTTTTCCCCATGTCTTTTACTATCATGGTGTTCCCATCTTTGGGAGCCAAACAGCTTGAGAGCTGAAAGGGAAGTGTTGTCAGGAGGGTGATTAAAAAAGGGATTGATGCAGCTGGGAGCCAGGGTTCAGTCACCTCTCTGGGCCTCTGCGTTAGTGTTATGTCAGACACAGTAGCTTTACCATGCGCTGCAAGTTTATGTGTTTTTTTATTGTCATGGGCTGCCAGAAAATGTTGACCCTGAAGTAGCTGCACTCTCTGAGCAGTCAGTGGTGGAGGGCAGTATGCTCCGCAAACCGTTTACACTCCCTCTTTAATTTGTCACTTATGGGTCATATCTTTTTACATTTACATTTTAAAATTAGTTCAGTGTGCCCTGAGCTTCATTTCCAGAATCCACACTGAAAACTCCCCAACTTTACGGGTTATTGAAAAAAAAAAAATCCAAACCCTCTTACTTAATTTATGTTCAATATGCAGAACAACATAAAGTTATGAGAAGAACTGACAATTTGTAAGGATATGGGTTTGGGGAGAGATTAGATTTTGGGGCTCATACGCAACATGGAACAATCGTGTCTACTTTGTCATCTCTTCAAAAATGATGCTGTCAAGTCAAATTTGGTTTGAAATTTAAAAGACAAAAAGAAGATGATTTTGGCATAAACCCCAATCTGGTTAAAATAAATTGGTTTCTCCAACATACATTCCATTAAAAGTAAAGCCAGACTCAGCAAACGCTTGAGATCTCCCATATGGACTGAAGAATAGTTTTGCACTGGAGCACAATACAGATTTTTGGAGTGCTTTTGAGACTGCTCCTGTTTTGGAAGCCTTCTTATGTCTTCTTTGAATGATGATTTAGACTCTATATAGCAAAATGCAGTGTTAGCATATCTGGAATATCAGCATAAAGGCTATATGTTAGAAGAAATGTTTCTTTTTAAAGAGAATAATATACTCCTACACTATGCCATTTGTCCCCCCTTTAATTCTCCTGTCAGTTTTGCAGACCGGCTGTGATCACACAAGTAAGGCAGGGATGTTAGATGGTTCAGTGGCTGACACATTTGAGCATGTACCCTCCTTCAGGTTTGTCATCTGCCTCTCTTGTCTTTGTGACATTCATGCATTTGAAAATCTCTCTAAGCAGATATCCAGACTTACTGATACCAGTGGAAATTTGCTACTTCTTTCTCTTGGCCTCAGTTTCTCTTGTGTGAAATATGAATAGTGGCACTACCCTAATGAATATGGAAAAACAGTGAAGATCAAAGTGTTTGTGTACTTGAGCTATGTTTTGAGGGTATATTCCCACCCAGGGTATATTACAATGTGAGTTAGAAAGCTTTGGTTTCCATTGGTAAATGGAAACAATTTTTTTTTTTTTTAAATGTATCATATTTGTCCGTCCTCGAGATGGGAATAAATGTACTGTTCTTTCCTAGTCTATTAGCTTTCCTGTTCCATATTGCTGTGTCAGAACAGCCGTGTTCTCTCAGGCTCCAGATCTCAATTGCTTCAGCTTCTTGAAGGCACTGAAGGAAGTAAAGGTGGCTTGTAGAAGTGAGTCTCTTCATTAGAGCAGCCCTTACTCAGAGTTAAATGCGTGGTGCTGCTTTGAGAGGATAAGTACCAGGCTCTTGTAGTTCCTGCTTAGGAGATTTACCCTAATACAGCCCAGAGAGACTAAAACCAGACAAAATAGAGTCTGAAAAGATTAAATTCCTAGATGGAGAGACTTCTTTTTATTTTTTTTTTTTTTCATATTTATTCAATACCACTGACTGTTGAGTGACTGCAATCAGGCGTGCATGCTTTTATCAACCATACGTTTTCTGCCTTTGGGAAGTGAATTGGCCACTTTTGAGCTGCTGAGAGGAGGAAGCTTTACCGCCAGTGTGGTTGCTTTCGTGCACGTGTGTGTCTTGAGGGGTGGGGAAGGCAGCCATCCTTAACCAAACATTTGCAACCTGCTGTTTTAGCTGGGATAGGAAAACCAGCTTGACAAGAATGAACAGCTTCGCCAAGTGACATTCAGGGGAGGTTGGTGGGATTTTAAACAAATCTCCTTAAGCAAGCATGAAAACAAGCTATTTAGTGCTCATTAATGTCTCAGGTTAAACTCTTGAATAATTTGTCATGGTTAGGCTCTTGGTTTCATTGGTGTTTTTCTAGTGACTAACGAGATGACAGCTACACATGCTCCTTGGTATGCCACTGTTCACAATAGGGTTTAAAGTTGTGTATTTGTTATTGATGTCATTAAAGTGATGAATTTGAGCTTGGTTTCTGAGGCAGCTGACTGGGTGGTTAGGACTAATTTCTAGCAATGGTTTTGGAGGTTGAAACCAAAGTGTGTATAAAAGGAAATGTTTCTTCTTTTAAGCAAATAATTTGAACCCAGATGAATGGAATTTAAGCAAGTGGGCATCAACTTTGAGTTAATTTTGACATAGTTGTCTGGAAATCATCACCAATTAAAATATTTTTATGAGCTCAAATGTAGTATTGTCTTTCGGTGCTTATGTAAGAGAGGAACAAACTGCTTGTTTAACCCCAGCCATGAGAATGCTGGCCAGAATATATGACTGAATTCACAGCCATCTGGATCTGCAGGGAGGGCATATGCCTTGGCAGCCCTCACTTTATCAGGGCAAGGCAATTTCCCTATCTGAAATATAAAAATAAATAGAATCAAACAGATTGTTTGCACCCATTAAGATATGCAGCTCATTTGAAAAAATGAATCTCACCAAATACATTTGTTATTTTCAGAGAACAATTGCTAATAGAAAAGACAGGTGTAGGTATTTGTATCCATGCCTGTAGTAAGGGAACATTTCTCTAGCACAGGCACTCCTGCAAAAGTCCTGCAGAAGTCACTATGAGTCTTGGATGTACAAAGAGGACAGAATCAGCCTAAGAATCCTAGTTCTTAATGAAGTTTAATCCCTTGGGTTGTTAGAACCGGTTTCTTTCATGTGCTTCCTCAGACTGAATGGATAGTCAGATGGTTCCTTAATTTGTACACACACCTTTGACACCTGCATATACAGAAAACCTTTGATGCCAGACGCTTGGTGGAATAACAAGATGAGTATGTGCAGAATTAAAAGGCTCCACACCATGCTCAAATATTTTTATTGCTTTTTTAGACTGCACATCTAAAATAATAATGAGTATACTGCCTGATTGGAAGAACAGTGTTTGCATTGTGAATTTGGCCTTTTCCTAGAGGAGGTGTTTTGTTTTGCTTTGTTTTGTTTTGTTTTAAACATTGCAGAGAGAATTGCAGTGTTGAAGACTTGAGTATAAATGCTGGTTGCTGTGTTTACAACCACAGTCTCACTTATTCAGTGAGACAGACTTCTAACATTAATTTTTTTCTTGCTGGTGTTCACTGATTTTTTTATGTTTTCTTTTATTAAGTTATATATGTATGTATGCGTATATATAATATGCATATACATAATGATACCGTGTGCTTATGAATCAATCTTTTAATTTCCATTCCTTAGTTATCATAATTTGATAGTTGTGAAGTAGTGTGTGTCTATTATTCAGGCTTCCAACACTGTGGACAGATGCTCAAATATTTCAGCACAAATAAAACTGTTTATATTTAACTTACAGAATCATTATACCTTTGGTATGTATCTGTGGAATTTGCCCTACTGTGAAGTGTTAACACTAGACCTGTACACCACTTCAGCCTGAAAGGAGGTAGCCCTGCAATTGCACTTAATTTTAGCCTCCAGTTGAGTCCATACTGAGAAAGTTTCAGGGCTTAGACGCATGATCAAGTTACAGGGGACGTCTGTGTTTCCACATGTCAGCTGAGCCACAGCAGCTGCCCAGTAGGTGTTCTTGGCCCTCCATAAATATAAGTTGATTTGATTTAGCTTAGTCTTCAATAAAAGAGACTTAAGATAAGTAGAATCACTGCACACTCTGGCACAGAAGGAAAGCACATGCGCAGATATTCAGGTCCCCAGATGCTGTAGCCCATTCCACCCCAGCAGCTGGCTATGTGTCTGTATGATCCTGTACTGGCAATAGTTTTTTTGGGTTTTTTATAATCAGCATTTGCATTCCCTTTTAAAAATCAAAAATTGTTGAATCGCTTAATGTAGCTGGGTTTGAGACAAGGAACTACTTGTTCCTTACAAGAGGAACAACCACTGAAGAGGGTCCAGCAGAGGGCTTCAAAGGTGATGAGGGAAATGAAGCATCATTCTTATGATGGCTGAGATACCTGAGACTGCTTAGCCTGGAGAGGAGAACCAGGAGGGGACCTTCTCAATGCATGTGAGTATCTAAAGGGCAGGAATCAACAAAATGGAGCCAGACTTTTTTTGGTGGTGCCCAGTGACAGGACAGCAGGCAATGAACACAAACTGGAACACAGGAAGTGTTTCACCAGAACACTGGAAAATCAGGAAAACTTCTTTTGTTTGAGGGCACCAAGCACTGGAACAGGCTGCCCAGAAAGGTTGTGGAGTCTGCTTCTCTGGAGATCTTCAAAACCTGCCTGAACACAATCCTATGCAACCTGCTTTGGGTGAATCTGCTTTAGCAGGGGGGTTGGTCTAGATGGTTTCCAGAGGTCCTTTCCAACTGCCGCCATTCTCTGCTTCTGTGTTAACTTGCATGAAAAGTCATTGTCACATACAGGAGAATGGCATTTTGATGAACTCATTCAAAATAGAAATTATGTTATTTCTTAGCCCAGCTGGGAAGATACTTCTTTAGAGGGACTTTGACAGCCATGTCAGGCCCTAAATTTTACCAGGTTTGACTTATCACATATTCTGGGGAAAAATAGCTTTCATTTGTTTACCTTGAACTCCATAGTTCCAACTGTCTATAATATTTCATATACAACCAAGAACTGATGTAGGAAATTTTACTTTTGAAGTTCCCTGTGTCCTTTGCTTGCTGAGTAGGACAAAATTGCAGCACTCCTCTGGGACACAATAGTGAGCCACATGACAGAGAGAGAGAGAGTGCACAGTGGGCAGAATGTCAGCCTGGCTCAGTCAGTCGCAGCTTTGCATAGCTATTGACTTCCAATGTGAATGATCACTCATTCAGTCATTTCAGCTCAGAGTAAGTGTCTATACTTGTGTCTCTGGATTTGTGGCAACATATCCTTAGTCTGTTCGTCCTTAATATGTTCTGACCTTCCTTGACAAGGGATTGAGAAAGTAGTGAGTTTAGGCTTTCCACTTTCTACAGCCCCTTTGGACATGTAGGATATTCAGTTCTTTAACTTGTAATCTTCTGGGTCACTCCTCCGTATCTGCATTTGCCTAGCAAGTGTTTTCTGTCCCTGTATTAGCCTTTCGATTCTTACTAAATGTAAATGCAGGCTATCCATGAATGCTCAGAAACATGCATGTCCAAGATTTCACTTTTTTCTGTGGATTAAGATAAGACTTTTTAATGGAGGAAAAAAGAAGATGGTAGGTCTGTTCCTTTATAAGCTTAGGTGGACTTTACTTTCAGCATTTCTTAGGGCCATGTCCACTGGGGCAAGATGATAGCACAACTTTCTGCAAATACAGTAGGGAATGCAGATGGTGTCAAGGTGGAGGCTTTTGGCATAAGTGCCTTAGCCTCCTTGCAGGTCTCCATGGAAACTGGTACATTTATGAGCTCCATAGATCAGTATAATAATAAATAATTTCTGGGGAAGCCATATCACTTTGCCTGAACATCCTCTAGCAGGAGGAATCCCAGGAGATAGAGAACCTGAGTGCTCCTTGGGTGTCCTTCCAGCCATAGCTGTGCTGTCTAAGAAGGACACCTTTCTGAAGTGCTCCTCTAATCAGCATCAGTCAAAACAAGTTGGCTTATCAGAGTCTTGCTCCAAATTGGCAGTAGCTCTGGTCAAAGATGAGTGATTAACAGTGGAGAGAGGCCATGTGCAATAACCTATGTCAGCTGGCACAGCTGCAACCTGAAGAGGTGCCATGAACGCAGCCTTAATTGTGTCAGACTTGGGTACCCACTATGCTGAAGGCATACCCAAACTTTGTGATGAATAGTAAGGTCTGCAAAGTGGACAGTGACCAGGTTTCAATTAAACATCACACTGAGATAGACTTATATTTTGGGAATGGAAAGTGAGCTCCAGAAAAGTTAGTTCTCATTAGCTGAGTGCCTAAGTAAGAAAATTATTTTTTAAAGTGTTATTTAAAAATTTATAGTTTGTTAGGCAAAAAAGGTGTTAGTCTGAGTGAGCTCTACTACAGTGTCAAAAAACCCTGAAAACAGAGGCTTCTCCTGGAAATATTGACAAGGTGCCAGCCATAAACCTGCTGCTGCAAGCCCTAGTTGGTCATTTTTCCCCTAAGGGGGAAAACATAATTGAGATCTATTACAGGGTAGAAAGCCTGCAGGCCGTTTTAATCTGGAATTCTGCAGCCTGACATTAATGAGAAAACTTTTGTTTCCCCCTAGTTTTAGCCAATTCATTTCTGCATTACAGACAGTAATAAAATGTCAAGCTATTTGTGAAAAGTTTGGCTCAGTGTATTTCTAACTGCAAGGTACCAGAGCAATCACTGTGAAACCCCATTTAACTTTGGCTCGCTGCTTTGCAATGACATTTTTTGTTATCTTTTGTAATTAAGAACTTACTTTTCTGTCATTTCTCCATGCTGCCCATATAAATATTTCTGAGATGGAGCCTCTCATAGTTGCTGACCTCATATTTTGTTAGTGACAGTGAACACATGGAAGTAATTTGGGATGCCAGGTGTGTGCTACTGTTTAGTACTTCCCCCTTATTAATTGAAATGCTGGGGTAGGAAAGTCCAGGTAGAAAGTAAAACCCATGGAAATGGTAAATTCTCTCATGTTTCTACTATGTTAGTTGTAAGTGTACTAGCACAAGCAATCCATATCTCTGCTGCTCCACATGTTGTCTGGAGTACAAGCATAGAGTAAACAGTACCTGGTACAACCAATAAATAAATAATTTTTCCAGCATCCCAAAGTCCATGTACAGCAAATGTCAAGAGAAAGAGGGAAAAATGAGATGAGTGAGAGACATCAAAGGGGAAATGTTTGCATCTGTGTTGGTGGAAATCACCAGAAAAGAAAAAAAGGAGACAATAAAGTGGGTTAGGTTTGTAAAAGATCAAACATGGAAAAAACAGGGAAAGATACATTTGAATACTATTTGTGTGAGCTGCTGGCTGATAAATTATTTCCCTCTTAGTTTCTCCATTAAAGGCAAACAGCCAGCATGTTTTGAATTACTGTATTGATAACATTGATTTAAGTTCAATTATTATTGAGGCATGGGAGAGAACATAATCTAGAGTCCTCCAGAGCCTGATAATGAGCTCTGAACAATGCCGATGGGAAGGGAACGATATCTTATGAGGCCATAATTTTGAGATCAATTAATGAGATGTCCCATGAAACTGCTTTTTCTGGTGTTGGCAATTTCTTGTAGACCTTAGCATGGGCCAAGCAGACCTCTTCCCTTGTTTGAGAAGATTTTAGTTTTCCACAAGTATTACCCATTAATTTTGGAGTATTATGAGTTATGTATTTAACATGGTTTCTCATCAGTCTGACATGGACAAGGACAGGGCTGTGTATAGTAGTCACGCAAAGAGGAATCCAATGCCTCCAGGTATGGGGGGGGGGAAAAAAGTCAGAGGTTCCATTTTAAAGAATTAGGATGAGTGGAAATCCCCATCATGATAAGGTACCAGCAGTCTGTGGCATTTCTGAAAAGACCAAGGCATTTTCCAAAGTTTTGCCTTCAGGACATGGCATAAAACTAAGGTTGTTATCATTTGTGGTCAGAGATCTCATTGTACTTTCACCAGCATGTTAATATTGGGCCATGAATGCCAGCCATTATAAATACACGTAGGAGTTTTCACTGCTTCTCCATGTAATCAGCACTTTTTTATGTGATTGCTTAGTTCACGACTTTTGTGCAAAGTCCCCAAATGACCTAATGTTATTTATTGGTGAGGACAACAATTCTTGCTGGTCATTTGTAAGTCGCTGGTGCTTTTTTTTATTGCTAATGTAAAATTTAGTTCCTTTAGGTATTCAATGGTACTGGCTATTGAGCAGGTTTGATCTTGCTTATCTATGTCTAGCTGGCAAGAAAGCATGTTAAAATACTCGACATAATATTCAGAGATTAATTGGTAATACTTCTGGAGAACTAAAAGGAAGAAGACATTTCAGCTAAATGATTTCAAAGCAAAGTTGCATTCTGATAAACCAGGTTGCTTTTTTCAACTTCCAGTTCAACCATCAGAAAGCTAAGTGAATTTGTAGAAGGAATCAGTGTTTGAGTGCAGTTTTACTGTTGGTTTTTTGTTTTTTTGGTGTGTGTACGTGTCCTTACTTGAAACCTCAAAACTGCCATGGGTGATTTCCCCAAGACACACTTTAGAGATTTGTGGCATATAGAGTGAAGAGTAGGGCCAGCTGGTCAAACCCAGTATTCTTATACTCTTAGTACTCTTATACTTTCAAGCATTTTCCTTCTCTTTCAGTGAAGCTGCTGCTCCTCTTCCCACCAAACCAAAGGCTAACTGCCATAGCTGTGTTACTATTTGTAAGTGGGAGTTTTGCCATGAACTCAAGAGGAGGATGGGACCTAGCCATTTCTGCTGGGTTTAACCTCTATCTCTATTTGCCACGCCTCATTTGACAAACAATTTTTCTGCTATGGAGCTTAGAGACCTTATCAAACACACAAAACTCACAAATATTGTTTAACCACAATGATCACTACAGGAAGTGTTGGACCAAAATGTAGACTTTGTTTTGAAAACAGAAGGTTTGAGAGGAGAGAGAATTGTCAAATCCAGCTGGGATGAAAATGTTTGTAGCTTTTTAAAGAGTGCAACAGAAAAGCAGTGCTGTCGCTTCAGTGATTCTTTGCTTCAGCATTTCTTCACTTTGCATTTTACTGAGGCATGGGACCTTGAAAATGTTACTGACTTAACAAACTAAGCTTATTTGGTTTTATTAGTAAAGGAATCTTTGATAATACTCATTACACTTCTACACTTTTACCATCAGTGCAATTTCTTTGCACTAAGATGTATCTATGCCAGAGCTAGGAGGCAGACCTTTCAGTACCGTTCTCCTCAGACGTGAAATGGGAGAAATTCCCCCCAAGCTTAGAAAGTAAAGGGATAAAAAATGGAAGGGAATGAGGAAGGAAACTACCTTGTACATGGCACTATGAGGAGATGTGCAAAGAACTCTGCCCTGTAGCTGAGCATCCTGTGCTGTCATACCTGCAGAAATCTAAGGTGGTACAGATACAGAACTGAAGAACTGAGAGCTGGATTTTACTATTTACATTACCATAATTTTTCTGTAGCATAATGTTGAAATTGCTACTAGAAAAGGGTTATAAACACATTTCCTGCTCTCAGTTTTCTCACTGCTCAGGCCACACACAGGTGGAGTGTGCCATTAACCATTCAGAGTTCCCATGCCTGGCAGAGGAAAGAGCTCATTCAGTAGCCTCAAGCTGCACCAAAATTTGCAAACCATCAAGAAAACAACCCTTTGCACCATCTGTTTGTGCCCTGTGGTTTGCTGCATGTATATGCTTGATTTCTGATTTAAGCTCGTAGTCTCACTCATTGCTTTATTTAAATTTAATTTTTTTTTTTATCTGAAGAACTTAATGTTTTACACTATGAAAAATTCCCCAATCCTATGACAAAACTTCTCCCCCTTACCTCCCCATTTTTCTAATGGGAATGGTTTTTGTAACACCATAGGCAGATTGGAACACTAAAAGTATGTGTATGCTTTCTCCTGATTTAATTGGATTTGGTGGTCTAAAATGTACTGCTTGCTAATTCTCAAAACTGTCTACTGTAAGTAAAATTAGACACAGTTAACACCACCACCCTCAAAAAAAAAAAAAAATCAACAAAAAAACAGAATGCATTTTGGTCCAAAATGAATATTTCTATACTTTAAGGGTGGTCTCCCTTCTCCCTTTAAATTATCCTTTCATTACTGTGTGTCTTGGTTAACAACTCTGTTTTTACAGTATTCCTGTAGTTTATATTCAAAGTTGGATAGGTGATGCTTTCATACACATTTTATTATTTTGAGTCAAAGCAGTTTCATTTTCCCTGGACTTTTACCCATTGTTGATTGAAAGGTTGGAATTTTTATACTGTGATCAATCTAGTTGGAGGAAAAGACCAGCTGCCTGGCGTGACTCTGAAAAAAAGTTCTCAGCAATGCCTCCTCATTGTGCTTGTAGCATAACCCACACTGAAATTTAAGGCTGTGTTTCAATTTCCTTCCACTTAATGTGTGGCACACATTTGTCCTTAAGTTCTGTGAAATGTGGGAGGTAAAACAATCATATAGGAAACCTCAGCAAGGAGAGAAGTTTCCCTCCATAGAGATATCGTTGATGGTCTGCTGCTCCATGTTTTGGAGGCTTCAGTCACAGGTTTGCCGCCTGCCAACTGAAGGGAATTAATGCAACAAGCCTTATGCAACGTGACAGGTGCTAATCTTCCAGGAAATTCATCCTACATCCCACCCATTAAGGGAATTTTATGTAAAAATGGTTTAATGTCTCTTTAAAGGTGTCAGCAAGCATGTGAGGACCACACAGCTTGGGTTCCACTGAAAGTAATGGAGTGAAATTGTCTGCATAATTATTTTAGTTGGATTGAGAATCTGCAGTCCTCTCTTGCTTCAGGAAATAAACCTCTGTTAAAACCATATGGCAGTATTCTCTAAAGAGACGTCATTACAGGGCCACTTCTCTTTCACATCTCCAGGCAGAGTTAAAGTTGTTATGTTTGTGCATAATTAATCCTTCATTTTCCTTGTGAGCAGACACAGAAATGTCATTTTTCGCATGTGTGAGAGTGCTGGTGTGTTTGTTTGCATACACACGTAAGCTTGCTTTTTGGTCTAGTGAAGCAGCAATAAATGGTGCTGCCTCTGAACAAAATTGGAAGTGCTGAAGGAATGTACCATGGTGCGTACCAAAACTGCATAACAGAGAAACTCATCAGAATGAATAATGCTAAAGTTTAGGGTAAGCAGTGGTACTAGTAGAAACTACAGCCAGTGGAAATGATGTTACCTTCCTTTAAGTGAGGCCACTTAGCTCACATGTGCACACAAAATAAAACACCAAGGACAGGTTTTAATTACAGTGCACCTCATCCTTCTCCCTGACATACCATCTCCTGCCACTTTTACAAGGGAGTGTGGGGTTGCTCTGGTCTAATGCAGTGGGGTTGACATTGGCAGAGCCTCACTCCTGCTGCTCAGAATAGCCCCAGCAGCCATCAGGAGCCGCGTACCCATCCCGGCCTGGGGAGCTCAGGGAGCTGCTGCTTACAGCTGCTGCTGCCTTTGACCATTTTTTTGTGTTGATCTTTTTGTGAAACCAGAGAGAGAAGCTGCCAAAAAGTAAATATGAAGGTGTGAAAATCGGAGTGCTTGGTAGAGGTACAGTTTTTTTAACTGTCAAGTGTGCGTCTTGACTTTCACTTTAAATTCAGCAGTCAAAATGCTCGCTTACATCAGTTTTATACCAGTGTGCGTCCATTTGTTTTAGCAAAGATGTATGCCAGAATCAACAAGAAAGCAAGAAACATTATCAAAACATTAGAAAACAGTAGCATCAGCCATTCTCAAACACTGTCAGAAAACCTTATCAAAGAAAAGCAAAACAAGAAAAAAAACTTTTTGCTCTCAAATCTGAGTGAACCAAAGGATGTAAGTTACCACTACATGTACTGATAGTAAGTGTTGGGAATAGATGTTCTGTTCAAACAATGAGGTGAAATACCAGTATCATGGAGAAAGGAGTGTATTTTCCCTACTTTGTACAAGATACATAAAATTTTTAACACTGTCTTGTTTGAAATGCTGGCAAATGCTGGGGGATGAATTTGACAGTGGATTGCCCTTCGCAGTAGTTTGGCTATCTAAATCCATCAGGAATTAGAAAATCAGTTCAATCCTAGTCTGATGTTGATCCTTTGATAAAGGTAAATCATTAGTGCACAGCCTTTTGTCAAGGAAGAAATAAGCTGTGCATGAAAACTGGTCAGTGATCATAGATTCATAGAATGCATTGCATTGGAAGGGACTCTCAAAAGTCACATTGTCCAACCCTCCTGCAGTGAGCAAGAACATCTTTAACTAGATCATGTTGCTCAGGGCCCCATCAAGTTTAACCTTGATATTCATCTCCAGGGATGGGGCCTCCACCACTCTCTGGGCAACCTGTTCCAGTGTTTCTTAGCCCTCACTGAGAACTTCCTCCTAATGTTCAATGATGGGGACATTGACAGACAAACTCCATTTCAAATGCCAAAAGGAGAATAATCCTACAGACCTTGTGGGAAGTTGGAGTGAAAGGACAAGGAATGATCCGTCATACCTAGAGAAGAGTTAAAACCCAAATTTCTTCCTTTGTTATAGTGCTGAGCTCTCTGTAGGCTTTTACCAAAAAACAAAACAAAACAAAACATTTTTTTAAAGCCTTGACTTCTGTAACCGCCTGTGTTGAACTTGGAAAAAGTTTTCCTTTCCTCTTTTCTGTTGTTGCCTTTAATTTAAATTAGTTAAGACAGATTTGTTTTATTTGTAAGAATCCCAAGGCAATGCACTACTGAAAGATATCCAATTTCTTCAGCATCACCAGTGTTGCTTGGTGTACTTTTCTTGGACAAAAGGAGAAGAGTACTTTGTGTTCAATTTTCCATCGTACTTTGATGAAATGAAATTGGGGTTGTGCTTAAAGAAAAAGGAAACTCTTACATGTGAGTCTTGTCCTCAAATAAATGGTGCCAATGCCTTGAGTGTGCTTTATTTTTTGCAGTGGAATAAAAGCAATGGTAGGGCTAAAAGATTGACTGGTCATCTTCTATCAGAAATTCTGGAATCAGGGGATTAAGTTTTGCCTTGAAGAGACTGTAACCATTACAGTGGGAGCCACTATATTATTCCTTAAATTCAGTCATATGACATTAAAAACAAAGCAAATAATAAAATTCAAATTTGTGCAAGCTGCAGAGAATTCAGGGCCAGGCTGTCTCACACTGAAGGTGGTGGCAAAGCCTCTATTCATGGCTCTAGCAGACGCTTTGGGCCCCATACAATCCCATTTTTCCAATTGTAGGTTCATGCTTTTTTAACCCGTGAATTAAATTAGGATTTGCTACCTGCAAAATAAAACTCAAAGACAGAAACTTGCTTTAAATAGAATGAGCAATTGAGGTGATATTAATAGCACAGGGGTTGATGAGTATTTCCAGAATTCAAGTACTTTAGTGTTATTTCTACCCAGTTTAAGAGAGCAGAATGAAACATTGCTACCACTCTGGCATTGCAGAGATGTTTTCCATCAGTGCAGTGCAGTGCACTTATCAAAATAATAATACAATAGTTAGAGATTACTCAAAGCATGTGTCAGTGAGATGATCTGACATGTTCTAACATCTTTCCGCACTCCTGAAGCATATATGTATATATACATGTATATATATATTTAGGTAGGCAGTTGTATATGCTTGTGTACATATTTGAAAGCTATCAACTGCAACGTGGTTCATTTGAACCATTTGTGATTTAGGCATTTATGGTTTCTGTTTCCTTGGTTTTCCCTTTCCTGGCTGAAATAGATTTCTGTTCATCAGTGAAATAATGGAGTAGTTCCAGCAAGGTCAAATTAAATCCTCTGAGCTATAATTGTCTTTAAAAAATGAACTTGGTAGAGAATTGTGCAACTTAAGAGACCGGTGATGAGACAGAGGATTCCCTGTCTCCTATGCTACATATTGTCTAGTGTCCAAAAGTTAATGCACTCTGAGCAACCTCTGTGTAGACAAGGGAGACTCCTGAAATCAGAAACACAAATCAGTTCCTGTTTGGACCAGTCTTCTCTACCATGCCTTGAGAAGCCCACTTTCTTTAAAATTTGCTACAACTGGAAACAGTAGAAGAGGTAATTGGGATTTCTGTGGGATAAGCTCCCTGCGAAAGAAGCCAGAACACTTGTAGGGGACATCTTGCCTGCGGTAGCCCCTGCCTTTCTCAGGCTTTCCCCGGGCATTCGTCTGCACAGTTTGCTGCACGGTGAATGGCATCACCCGCTGCTTGTGTTGGCCATCCTCCAGCTCTGTCTCGCAGGCGCATCCCCCCCACCGCCTACATTCCTGGGGATTTGTTACCTTCTGGAAGCCAAATGCACAGGCAACTGGGGCAGGGGGTGAAATTTATTCTCCAGGATTCTGTTTTCCTATTGTTTTTAAGTTCACAGGAGGCTCCCCATTACTAAACAAACTTTACAACTGTCAGCAGAAGGGTCAGCCCCCTACCAGAACCATTCAGAAAAATACTGCATTTCTCACAGCCAAGTGTAGTTGTGTCACTCACCTCCCTTCCCTCTGTCCCTCGTAGGGCTTTCTGTGCAAGACAATGCCCCTGAGCAGGTTAAATTCTCGTCTTAGGTACTAAATTAACAACCTGCAAAGCCTGTAAGGACAGGCTTAACTTTGGCCAATGACTTGCATCTCATGCACTGGCAATGCTTTGCTTGGTTTTGGGCATCATGTTATTAAACAGCTGGTCTGGGGTAGAGGCAGTCAGCCTTAGGGGTTGAGAGGATTTAAAATAAAATGAATGTATGTAGGGCTGGAATTTCTGTAGCAGGGATGAGATTCTGTGTTTTTGTACCTCACAGCAGGATGCAATTTTTCTTCTTCACCAAAGGAAAACAACAAAAATCCAGTGGAGGTAGTTATGAATGAAGCATTTCTAAAAGCAAATAAATAATGCAAATAATGAGATTATCTTGGAAAATTCCAATCCTCACTGCATTGAGGAGTACATGACACTCTCATAGAAGACATAGGTTGTTCAAAATATTTGGTTCTAAGCTCAATGTGTCTTTTTTTTCCCCAAGAAGTTTGTAATTTTTATGTCCCTTGTTCATTATGTCTTATAAATGTATTAAGGGTGGGTATCAAGAAGATAGGGACAGACTCTTTTCTGGGTGGCGATGAACTGTGGGCACAAACTGACACCCAGGAAGGTCCATCGGATCATGAAGAAAAAAATTTTTCATTTGAAGGTGAAATTGGAACAGGCATTGGACCAAGCTGCCCAGAGAATTTTTGGAATCTCCTTCTCTGGAGATCTTCAAAACTTGCCTGGACATGTTCCTGTGAAACTTACTTCTGTATGAATCTCCTTTAGCAGGAGAGTTGGACTAGATGGTCTCCAGAAGTTCCTTCCAACCCCTTCCATTCTGTGGTTTTGTGATTCTTCCTCTGGCATGGAGAAGAGCATATGGATTTTAGCAGAAGGGGATGGCCAGGGCTACTTTGCATTGAAACATTTCTCTTCCGTTAACCAAGCACACAAATAAGAAAGCAATGACCAAAACCTGTAGCACAACAGTGGTCTTCTGGACTTCATCTGGGGACGTAGGAACACTCTATTGTTCTCTTCTAGGTTTACTCCTTTTGTATCTTCCCTGAAAAGCTGTTAAACTTGAGAGTCATGCTTGCTAAATTAATAGTGAAATAAATCTTGCAGTATCCACTGTTGAGGCAAAGAAATTACAGTTATTCTGAAGGCACAGCCTTAAGAAACTGGTGCAGAGGGGTTAAGACCAGCATTTCCAAATTCAGATTCCTTATGTTCTGGAGTACCTAGGCAGACGCAGACTGCTTTTTGCTCTACCCTTTTTTTTGCAGCTGGAGATACTAAACTCTTTGAGCATCAATCCCACAGTTAACATGAGCTGCCTGACTTGATGCACTCATGTTAAAAGTATTTTGTACGTGACTTAACCAAGCACAGACAATCGCTCAGTCCTACAGCAGTAGGGCTAAAAGAAAGCTCAGGCAACCTACTCCATTTTTTCCTCAGAGGAAGCATTATATATACTTAGATCATCACTGACATCTGTCCAAATACTTAAATCCTCCAGTACTGTTCCTTCCACTTACTTACCAAATCTGTTTTTTGTGTTTTTTGCTTTCATACTTAAAAAAGAATTGGCTAATACCATACATTAATCTCTTAAATCTCCTTTCCTTCAAATGAAGCCAGCTTTTTCTTGTTCTGTTCTCAGCTGACATGGAGATCAATTGATTACCATTTTCTTTAGAAAGCATTTTACTTTTATCTTGTCGTTTCCCACTCGACTACTTTCTAGACTAAACAAATGTATTTCCTTCAACTTTTCCATGTAGGTCATGTTTTCTCAATCTCTTATCACTCCTGTTGCTCTTCCCTGGATTCTGTGTTATTCGTCTATATCTTTCTCAGGGGGTGGTGTCCCAAACTGGATAAAGCAGTCCAGCTGATGTCTCACCACTCTAAACAGAGTGTAACAGTTACCTTCTATGTCTTCTATGCAACTCAACTATTAATCTTTCCCAGAACTCCATTTACTTTTTATTAAAAAAAAAAAAAAATCCTATTACTGAGTCACATTCAATTTGCAGCTCCCTGCTACCCCAGACCTTCCTTTACAGTGCTGCTGTAAAGTTTGTCATCTTGCATTTGAGCATTCAGTTGCTTTCTCCAAAATGTAGTAAAATGCACTTAACTTTTATTGCATGCTGTTTTACTAATGACGTGGCAAATGTAATTTCTCAGATTTGCTAAGATAATTTTGAATTCTGACCGCTTGCTCCAAGGTCTGGATAACTCTTTCCTATTGGGTGTCATCTCAAGATTTTGTAATGGTGTCTTGTATTGCATAATCCAAGCTACTAATAAAAATTAAAACCACTAATGGGCCAAATACACATAAAATACCTTCCACTTCAATATTACTAGTAATAGTCAGTGGGCAGTCTTGTAACACCAAACTCTTATCCATGCATCACCCCTGTCTGGGTTTTTAACCTTTAAATGACACTTTCTCTCAAAGACTTGAAAGCAGGGGTTAATCCATCCCAGCTTCCACCTGAGACAAAAATGTCCCCGCTGACACTGGCAGATAGAGATGAATCATAACAAAGGGATAAAAACTGCAACTCACCTCCAGGATTGTTGGCAGTATTTTTAGGCCAGTGTTTCTTTTCTAAGCCCAGCTGCATCATTTATATACTGCTTAAGGCTGTCCACCTACAGAACTTGTGCATCATGTAGGTGCTTGTGCAAGTGCTCTGATTACACAGAAAGCTGAATACTTTCTTTAATGTGAAAATTGTTCCATTAAACTTACTCACTGCCAACAGCACAAGACTTTTTTACACACTTGAGTGTATAAATAAGAGCAAAGAACATCATTAAGCATAACTTTTACTGGAGCAACCACCAAATCTTTATACCTTTCGGGAAGAATAAAAGGAGACATCCATCAAACTGTCATTACAAATTTGATGCCACAAACCTAAGCTCATGGAGCTGCCAGAAATCTATAAACCTTTCAGAGGATACGCCTGTTTTTGACATTCAAAAGAAAAAAAATCTTCATATATTTTTGTGGAAAACACTGATGGGCCAGCAGCTAAATGACATTTCTCAAGAGTCAGACAGACTCCACACAAACTGAATAGATGTCCAGTTTTAGAAGGATGGGTTAATTACTTTCTGTCCTATGCTCAGGAACAAATAATTACTTGGTCTCTTTTACTTACTGAGTGGGAAGAGATGTTTGAGGGTGTTTGGGTGTGGGTTTGTGTTGTTTTTTTGTTTGTTTTTCTTTTTACTAAATGCTGCTGCATCCTGGGTTCTGCCTCTTTATAGCCGTAGTGTAGGTGCCTTTTATGTAACAATAACTTGATACTACTCAAAATACTTGGCACTTCAAGCAGGGGAGTGGAATGCAGTGAGAACACTTTAGCAGGTCTGAGGGTGAGTAAACTCCAGTAATTTTGGAAGGCAAGGGTAAGGTTTTCAGTTTATGTCTCTCCTTCACTTGGCATTCGCAGACAACAAGAATACAAGGATTAACATAGTAGACTCCGTTTATTACACTTGGGTGGATAAAGCAATTATCTGTCTGTCACGGCTGTAGTAAATTGTGCAACAGCATTAACATGGGTGGATACATGGATAAATGCTACTCTGCCACAGAGGGTGCTGATACACAAGATAATCCTTCAAGTTGAACTTGTAAAGACTGTTTTCTTTCGGGGTACATATCATGTTACTCCCTGCTAGTGTAGATTGGAATGGCATCTTTTTCATTTTTAACCATGTTTTCAGGTTTCTTTAGCCATCTGAATTTTGTTAGTAAGGTTACTTTAGAAATGTCCTGTTTTAATTGAGTTTAAACAATCTGCTTAAAACCTGCTGCATGGGTATAAACACAGTAGTCTTCTAATGCAGCAAAACAATCTGTTGAAAGATAGAGTGCAAACGTGTACATATGCATCTATTATTGCTAAACTGTTGTTTCTTCCATGCCTGGATTCCCTTTGTAACCACGGAGTTCAGCCTGGAAGATGCTCCTAGTTTTGGTGAAAAAAAACAAATGCAAAACAAGAATGCACCTTGTTGTTGCCTAGAGAACAGAGCAGCGCAGCATCAGAGAACTCTTAGACTAGATTTAAACTAAGCGCCTTAAATCTGTTTTAATGTCTGTGTTTGCTTCACACACCACCCCCCACACACACCCTGTTTTTGGTCTTCTAAAGTAATCAGGTTTTGCAATCGTTAAGAAAACCATCCCCTCCTGCCAGCTGGAGGGAGGCCAGTTCAAGGAGAATCTTTTTCTCTCTCCCACTCTTGCCCCCTTCTTTTGCTGTGATCTTTACTGCCAGTCACTGCAGCAAGAAACAGAAATTGGTGGGCACGTTATAGGATAGCTACATTTGAAGAAGGAAAAAGCCTTATTCCTCAAAGATACTACTAGGTTAGTATGAGGATGATAAAGTCAGAATGAGGAGCTCTTGCACTTCTGCAGGACAGCTCTTTCTCTCCCTCTTCCTCCTTCCGCTAAAAAAAAGGGGGGAGGAGAAGCGTAACAGATACCAGCACGCAGAGGGAATTAAGGCAGGGACCGAGACTTGCGTGACAGTCTCTGTTTATATGAATTGTCTTTAATGTCTCCAAGCAGCGATGCTAGCAATGTTTAGCTGGTTTCCTGGCACACATGCACATGAATTCCTTTATATTCATGAAGGATGGATAAAGGAGAAGTTAGAGTATAGTGACACAAAGGAGTCTCACCTGCTCCCTCCCCGACCTGGGTGGTTTGTGCTGATGTTCATATGGGGTGTTGCTCAGCTTTGCAGAACAAACCTCAAGATCTAAGTCAGAGTCAAAAGCCTTTTGAAAAGAAAAGAAAAAGAAAACACCCACAACACTGCAGCAAGGAAAACTTTAATAATTTACTGGTGACCACAGCACAGGGACAGAGCAGAGTGGATCCTGCAATGCTGCAGTGAGTTGAAGGATTGGAGGAACCAGTGCAAAAGCAATCCCACTCATGCCCCTTCCTCCTCTGCTTGTTCTTTCTCTCAAAGCACGGTTTCGTTCATTACAGTTTTGCTGCTTTAACAGCACTTACCCTGTGCAGACTTCCTGACCCATTCAGCCCCTGCCTATGCCCCATACCAGTCCCTTGTCTGCCAAAGGAACAGCCTGGAGCCGTACTCTGAGCAGGTGTAGTGTTTTGCTTCTCTACACAGAGAAATTTTGAGAGTGAGAGGCTCCATTGCACCTGTGTCCATTTGCTGAAAAAGGCTGATCTCTGGGTCTATCAGCTGGACACCTGCTTTACTCAGACCCCAGATGAATTTTAAAAAGCACTGAAAACATTTTATGTTCCCAAAAGCATTGCAGTGGTTGAGTTAGAGTCATTCCCATGGGCACAAAGAGACTGCAGGTTACACACCCATGGGATTATTTGCCCTCACCCTTTTGGCCCCTTCTTCCTTTTGACCTGTTGGAAGCTCTAACTTTACCCTGTGCTGGGCAAACAGCCTGAAAGATGAGCCCAGTTGACATTTGCTTTTTGCTCCCAGTAAGTCAGTGGGGAGATGACCATCAATACCAGAGATGCTCCACAGTCTTGACTTCTATACAGAGGTTCAGACCTCTGTGAACTCCAGGTTGGAGCTACAGCTCCAGGAAGACAGTAGCATAACTAGTTCCCCTGGGAGCTGGATCTAGCCCTTTTTGGAACTATACAGTGGTTTGCAGACCTTTGCAAAAGCAGGGGTCAGGGAGGAGGAGCTCACTGGGATTTTGGCAATGGGCCATGGTAGATCCGTTTTATAGGAACTGAGCCTTTCTGCAGTGTATCTTCCTCTGGTTTTATTTCTCTTTCTCTACAGTAGTTTCAGGTATAGGGCTTACCTACTTTGGGTAAAAAATATGCCTTTTTTTAAGAAAAAGAAAGAGACAGTCTTGTTTTCTGCCTGCGTCTGAGTGACTCCTGTTGACACTGTTGGGTCTCTGTGTACAGTCGGCAGAATAAGCTCTCTAGTCTAATGCAAACTGGTGCCCTCAGCTACTTAAAAACAAACTTTTTCTTCTCCATTGAGTGAATTAACTGCAGTTACTGCACCTAGGTAGCTCCTTGTTTTATAAACTGTAAGAACCTTTCGTATGTACAGCCTATGGCCTAATTATGTAATTATGTCTCTTGGGTGGATTATGTTTTTCTTCTCATAATTGTGTCTTTACCCAGGAGACTGGAAGGGTTCCAAGCTTTCCTCTTTCTTGGGTAAAATTGTTTGGCTCTTTTGTATTTAGGATCTTTTTTTCCTGAACTTTGGATTGGGTGCGTTCAGTAGGGCTGCATGAGGGGAAGCCAACCTGGGAATGACTGTCACAAAACCAGGGACACGAGAGGGACTCTTGTGACTCACTTCAGAGTTTTTTTCCTTACAGAGCGCTGATGTATATCTTCAGGCTTTTGCAAATTTATAGCTCTCTTATTTTTACCTCAAGTGCATAGACCGACACTGCTTTGGAACAACATCTTGTTGCAATGATGTATTGTCTGAAAGCTGTAACAGAATAATGAATATTTTTGCTTCATGCTGAATGCTCAGCATTATTCAATCCCTGTGCAACAGCTGTTAGGAAGCCTTAGGCTCAGGTCTCAATGCCTTATCTAAATGTGGCTCCTTTGAGTTCAGCTTTACGAGCCTGTAGCTGAATTCACAGTCAAGCCCATATCAGTCTCCTCTAGTTAGAGCTGAGCCATAGGACCGAGTGGGATATAATGCAGAAGATGTTTAAAGAGAAATTAAAGAAAACTTGTGATGAAAAACAGAGGACGTATCTTTTTCATCGTGTGAGATTGTCTTCTACAGCATGTACATAGAAATACGACACTAGTGTGTTAGCATTAAAGGAGACATAATCAAGAGTGCATGATAGAACATTAGGAAAAAATGTGTCAGTTTTTTACATTTTTAAACACTTTTGGAAAACAGTGGAAATAATCAAAACTTGTGCTTCTCTTGAAGTCAGGGAAAGCTTGGGATGTATAGGCTGTAAATTCATAGCTTGTAAACTAGATGATTCTTCTTCTTTCTGCTACCCGTTAGCCTGAAGGAAAGTTGCTTTTCCATTAAAGTTTTCTTCTTTTTTCAATCTCAGCACTGAACCCAGAGCCATAGAAAGCCTTGGTTACTGGCCCTGGTGTTCAAAGGATTTTTATTTTGTTTTGCTTTTTCCAGCTGTAGTCGCTCCATGGAGTGGCTCTCCAAACTTCACCAGCTGATGATAAGCACATTCCTGACATATGCCAAAGACAAAATGTAGCAGCAGTTCATGTTGGACTGTCAGCCTCCATTCTGCTTGGGATAACCCAGCAAATATGTCCCCAGAAAGTCCACATTCTTACTTTCATGACCTTTCTGATTTCCCTTGGCACTTTGAAGTAGACACCTGACTCCCACAATATTTCTTGTTGTTAAGGCAAACCAAAAAGGATAGCACTGGGTAACAACTGAAAATAACAAACCCACTTGAGAGTGATAAAAGCATCTGTTGAAAATCTGTTAACCAGATCCCCTTGGTACCAGAAAGAAAAAACACACACACACAAAAACCCTGGTGGGTGGTGTACACAGTACAAAGAAAGGGAATCCCTGAGTGTCAGCATTTGGTGAGGCCACGTGTAGCATAATCTGATTAGTTTTCAGTTCCACACCCACAAGCTGAAAGATAAAAACACACACCCCTCCTCCCCAAGGAGGTAAAAATCTTCAAGCATCAACACCACATTTACATTCTGCAAGTCAGCCTCTTCCATGGCCTGATTTACATCCTGACTTCTCCAGTGGAGTAGTGGAAGTTAAGTGATGAGAGACAAGCTCACGTCCCTTTGCAGTTACCACATCCAGCAAAGTCAAGATTGCCTTCCTTTGATCTGGGAGACATTCCTTCATTTAGTTTAAAATGAAATGATTAAGCTGGAGATGAAGCTTCCTCACATCTTCTGCCATGCCTGGGATGTGATAATTGAACATTAGCTTCTGTGGGCCATTTTAACGTGTTCCAAGGCTATGCTAGACTGACAAGCTGAGGCAGCAGTGCAGGCACCATCTCTTTGAGTGCAGTTTGCACTGGTTCTATTGCACTCTCTTTACACTATTTTTTTGGGTTGGTTGGGGTGAGTTAATGACAATGCTTTCTGTCTTTGATACTCAGGTCAGTGTTTGGCTTGAAGTTGCTCATCATTTTGGAGCTAATCATGGATTTCTAATGTCATGTTTTGTACGAAGACAACAGACGTTTCAGAACAGCTTGTATAGCTTTAAACTCTCAATTTTTCCTCATCTTTTTGCATGTCATATCTCTCTATCCTTACCTGTGACCTGATAGAGTACAATGTCCCCTGGGCCCCATCCGTGTTTAGTAACTCTGAGACTACATTTTGTATTCAAGTCCACCTGTGTCAGTAACCATTTTGTCCCACTCCAAGCCAAATCACTTCAACAAATCATCTTTGTAACAGGGTAACCAGCCCTAAATGTAGCATTGCATGAGTTGGGATAGCAGCAGCATTGTTGTATTCCGTTCTTCATGTAGCTTTTATATTTCTTCTTTACTTCCTTCTGTAGCAGATCACAGATTCTGTCTGAGCTACTCACAGTTGCTATGCTAATGTTTTTTCCTGAAATAAAATTACGCCTCATGGCTGAGACTAAGGAATACAGCTTTTCTTAGCATACTCCCCTGGGATCGGGAATTTCTCTGTCAACGGACACATACATCAATGAGAGATGAAAAGCAGCTTGTGGAATGAGTTTTAAACATGTATCACATATTTCATTGCTGCTGCTTATGTGCTACTCAGAAGGCCTTTTTAGAGTATTTTAAGCCCATACCTCATGGCTCCTCTGTGCTTAATAGGATTTTTTTTTTTTTTTTTTTCTGAACAGTAATCAGGGCAAGACATTTATTTAAGCTGCCTACACTTCTTTGTGAGCACCTCCTGAGTATGAAATTTTTGTTGAATTTCCTGCTTGCTTTAAATGCGAGCACATCTTAGCTTTTATCAAAATTAACCTGTGAAGCTGTAATGTAATCTGTCTCACTGGGACATTTCACTGGGGGAATGTAGCTCCTTCTGTGGATCCCTTTGTCACAACATGACTCTGTGTTGCAGCCCTAAATTTTAAATGTCCGTAAGGGGAAGGCAAGTCTGCCTTTGGCCCCTTGCTGTTTTCTGGGGACTTGCAGTTCCATTGATGCCTGGGGTCTTCCAGATGTGCATATAGCTCTCTTTTCCTTCTTTTTTTTTCTTTTCCTTGAGGGGAGTGGGGAGGAGGTGGCAACACACACCCAAATCCAAACACATCTCTAGATCATTTCAGTTCAATAACATGTGGAAATCTTTCTTCGTATCTGCCCTTCACCACCACTGCCACCATCCTTTTTTCCCTTTATTTTTCCCCTGCCTGCACCAAAGTGTACTGCTATCCTGATGAACTTCATCTTCCTGTGATAGACTTAGTTCATTATAGTAATAATACATATAATTAGACTCTTTTCTAGCAAAGCTGTGCACACGCAGAGTGTGATGAAAACAAAGCTAGGGGTGATTTGGTACAGGTTAGTGGTGGCCTATATAACAAGTGTTCGCTGAGTTATCTGAAGACAGTAGAAATAGCTTGTGTACTGCTAATGGTTATTTGGTGAGAAGTGCACTGTTTGAACACAACAGAGGATTTTTCTTCAAAAATCCAAAATAAAATTCCCTGTGGAAGTGGATTCCTTCCTAGATAAAGTCAGCTCTGCCTGACTGTGAGGCCAGGGTTAGGCAAACCACATTTTCCTTACTTTAAGCCCCCTTGTGTTTGCTGAAACATGATTAGGAATGAGTAGAAGAGAAAAGGAGAGAGGAAGAAGATGCCTTTAAAAAAAACAGAGTGAAAAATGAGACTGGCAAAGGAAAAAGCAAATCCTATAAAAATTGTGGAGGAGAAGAAGATAGAGAATGACAAATCACAGAATCACAGAATATTAGGAGTTGGAAGGGACCTTCACAGATCATTGAGTCCAACCCCTTGCCAAAAACAGGATCAGATACCAAGAGAGTACTGACTCTGTGTATGTGAAAGTAGTTTCTTCAGTTTTAGCAGCACCCAATTTGTACAAGCTGTAATTTCAATTGAAAAGATAATCCTAAAAACTACTAGGCTAGATGTTATACTGACAATTAAGCTGCCATTATGAACTTTTTACAAGTCCGCCAAAAATTGTTGCCCATTTAAAGTGGCTGATACCTCTTGAAGAGAGGAATAGCTAGCTATGTCAGCTCATGGAGCAGCACCTTCTCCTTAAGGAGAAATCTTCTGTCCACTCTGCGCTTTATGACTGACTCATCCTGCAGGAGGAAAATCATACTTTGAAGTACAACTGTATAATGGACCAACTAATTAATTTTTTTAACTTGCTAGACCATCGCAGAATCACACAGAAGTTTCTCCAGAATTAAATTCCATCCAGTTTCTTCACATCTCCCACTCCCAACCTGAGTCCTTCACTTCTCTATCTAGAACTATAAATTTCCTGAATATAATTAGAATTTAACTCTCTAGTACTGACATAATTTTGCCTGTATGTCATGTAGGCACTGTGGTCCCAGCTGGATGGTGTGAAGCCATGTACTTCAGTACTGTGGCAAGACAGGTATCATTAAACAGCATTTTTAAAATGAGTTCTGATAGTTCAGACAGTTGAGATAGTTTCAAATGAGCCTGGTAGTTCAATTTCAAGACTTGGTGACCTTGTTTGTGCTTTTAAAATTACCCAGTGCCAGAATTGGTACTCTGGCCATAAGACCAATGGAACAGCCTGACTATGTCTGCAGAGCTGAACTCTTGTATCTTTCAGGTAGATGTCTGTGTTCAAACTGCTGTGGGACAACGTGGACTATCTCAAGTATAAACCCTATCAGAAATCCTTCTTACTGTAAAAAGCATAAAAATATCCTACCTGGCTATTGCTTGTGCCCCAGTACTACTTACAGAGATGGAGGCACACATGGTTCTGGGTTGAAGTTAGGGGGTCTGGGCCTCCATTTCAGCTCTGCTGGAGGATTTTTTCGTAACCTTGGTTGGTAACTTAGAGTGAGATTCATTCCGTTTAATGTTGACTAATGGTGAGGCTGAATAATTAAACTAGTCATGTGTACTCCCTCTATGATCAGAGGAGGAAGAGAAAGCGAATTCAGAAGGTGAATCATCATGTTTTAAGATTGGCGTCAGAGACAAACGAGATGAATTGCCCTCTGGAAGTAGCTATTTATTTCCATTAACTGCAGAGGATGTCTACATTAGAAGAGTTTAGACTAGATGCCTGATTTATGAATGGTTAAAGTTACGTAAAATTAGTCCTGACTTTAATTTCTATGCATGCCTTTTTCTCCATATGTTAAATGATAGAAACAGCCTTCTGCACTCTGAATTCAAAGACAATATTGGACAGGGAGCATCTTATAACTACTTTGGGAAGAAATTAATTTAGGAACAAGAATACAACGATTAGAGAAGTAAACACTTTACTCTTGAAACATCTCAATAACAGTATGAGCAGGATCACATGTGGCATCCTGTTTTTCCCTTTTAGATTTTGACAACCAGACACCCATAAATATGTTGCCAATGCAGTGATATGGTATGAAGCCAGTTAGCTTGTTTTGGGAGAGAGAAGTAGGAGCATTGATGAAGGCTGACCATGGAAAGGAGTGGCCAGCATCTTTGAAGGTTTTTCCTTCCTTGACACTGCTCTTCTCAAATGACAGTGGCTATCTACTTTTTTTTTTTAAACTTACTAGGGGAGCAGAAGCTAATGACTAACTGTGACAGAGTTAAAGAAAAAAAATGAGAGGAAGAGCTTGCATTTTCATAGCAGATGTCCACGACATGTAAACCAGACATGCAATAATTGTCCCACTTGATAACTTGTACTTATATATGACACTTGCTTTTGGAAGATAAAGTTTACCTCTTTAACTATCTAGTGCAGTTAAAACAGAAAAAAAAAATAAAAGCAACAGCAAAAAAAGACCTTGTGTGGGTGTTTTCATGGGTGCTTATTTTGACCCAAATGACAACATTACACATCCACATGTGCACAGTTCTGCTTGAAAAGGCTCTCACCTGCATGAACATGTCCAAAGCACAAATTCCCCCACCAATGTCATTGTGTTATTGGGGGCAGCTGAGATACCACCACTAAATCTGATAACAGGTCCTTAGAGTCCATTTTGGGGATTTGGGGATATGTTAAATTACTAAATCTTGTTATTAACACTTTTATTTTATGATTTGCTATTTCCAGGGCACAGACAGAAGCTTGATGACTCTAAACCTAGTTTGTTCTCTGAACGCCTCAGTGATTTAGGGCGCATTCCTCATCCCAGTATGAGAGTAGGGGTCCCGACCCAGAGCCCACGGCCCTCTCTGAACTCTGCACCAAGTCCTTTTAATCCACAAGGACAGAGTCAGATTACAGGTAAGAGACAGAACCATAGGTTTGTCTTGCACAGGCAATGGTAGTAATTGCTTATGGATATTTGTATCTCAACTGGAGTGAAAGAGGCTGTTACAGAGTGAGAGACATGTTCCAAGGAAAGCTAGGTGGGAAGTAGATTTTTCTGTAGCATTTGAAGCTGAAAATGTCTGTATTTTTAAAAATATCCTTCTGCCGTAAATCAAAAATAATCCAAAATAGTCAAGAGGAGTAAGCTAAGTAGGAATCTGGTCAAATTCTAACTGCCACGTTGCTCTGCCTTCTCCTCCATGTGTATAGTACACTGTGTAACAAAATGAACATTTTTATCCAGCCTTTTTATTTTGTAGTTGTGTTGAGGGAAGTGGTCAGCATTTAATGGTCTTTCTGAAAGTCAGAATAATAATACAGTCTTTTCACGTGGCAGATTCCTTCCAGCACCAGTGCTGACCACTGTTACAGTAAATGAACTGGGTTATGGAGAAATCTCCAAAGGTTGTTTGTGAGGGTTGTATGCAACATTTATGATTGCATGCTGAGAGACAGATTTCATTGCGCTGAGAGAAATCATAAAGTACCATGTGTCCCAGATTATAAGACTGAAATAGATGTTTAACTGCAACTGTGCCAGAAGCTTGCCACAAGACTGAAGAGTACAAAATAAGCCAATTTTGTTATTTTTCTAAATTCAGAGCTGGTTAATTTTTAAAAAGAGTTTCAAAACAACCTCCACCTAATTTTGGGTATTTCTACACTCAAAATTTATGCAGGCGTATTTGTGTATCTCCAGGATGTGAAGAGATGTTGTCCCAACCAGTTCACTTGCTAGAACTGTTGGAAGACTTCACCTAGATGCAAGTCTGTCAACAAAGTCCTTGGCTCAATTTACTAGGCTGGCTCCAAACTTAGTTTTGTTGCTACGATTGCATCTATGCAAGGAGCTAATGTTATATGTCAGTATTCCCTTACTGGTAGAGCACTCCTAGTACAGACATAGTATTTGAGTCAACCTAGGAAGATTTCTGGTTTCATGTTTCAAGTGGTTTTGACATGATACCAGCTGAAACTTAGTGGTTTTAACAAAGTGTTGTGGCTTTCTTCTTCTTTCTTTTTCTTCCTTTTTAAGTTCAACTGCTTTATTAATTTGCAGTAAGAAAGAGAAGTAAGTGGGTTAATTTGAATCCAAAGCATTCAGAGAATTGAAATAAAAAAAAAATTCCCATTGTGACAAAGTTCTCACAGATGTAGAAGTTTAGTTTTAACTCATATAAAATATTTATAATGTATTAAAAATATTGATAGTGCCCATTAAATGGTACCTGCTTGCCCACCAGATTCCTAGAAGAGTTTTTTTGTGTTTTGTTCGTTGGGCATGTGAAGTCAGGGCTCCTGTGCATATAATTTTCTGGGTAAGAGCTGCCTAATATATTTTCTGACCTACTGTTTCATATCTGGTGATGTTTGGGAACATAGTTCCCAAGAAAGGAAGGGGAAAATCTGGGGCTATAATCAGCTTTTTCCCTTCTTCCTTGTGCCTCCATAGTTTACCTATTGTGCAACACTATATCTAGGAGAGATGGAGGGTGATATTCTTCTCAACCCCATCTGGTGATCGACTTATGCCCTGAAGCACAAGAATTGAGATCCCCTTGTAATTCTCTTCCTAGCTAAGTGTAACCTCATATGCTGCTTTCATTCACATGAATGCCTCCTGTAGAAAATGTTGTGCTGGGTTTGATTAATAGAGTACTTCTCTGCCTCATTATGAATAAGCAGCAGCATTTACAGATCCGGGAGGTGAAAACTTCAGATGAGCTTTAAATAAGCTTGGCTGGAAACAAAGCTGTGTGGCATTTGCTGTCTTTTCTGCAAATTTGAGAGTCATCAGTTCAAAGCACCAGCTGGGACTTCATTGAGAGGGAAGATGGTAGAGCTAAACCAAGGGAGGCACGCTGACTTTCCCGTCTATTGCTGATTATGTGATTTTCTTGCTGGACAAACTCATGGTCATGGGATACTTTAGAATCTCAAATTGCCCTAATTTCCCTGAAAACAGTGAGGACTTGACTCCTTATTAAAGTTTATAGTGCATGAGTGGTCTGATTATAGTGCTTGCCATGTTATTCCTCACCCTCATCTCCTCATTTAGAGAAGTCAAACATCCAGCCCTCAGAGGCTAGTCCTTAGCTTTCTGGTAGCCCTCCCCTTTAATAACATTAATAGCCTGAGTGTGTTACATTGGTGCAATCACCATGGACTGTGTTGGCTTTTCCAACAAGGCTTTTTGGTACTATCTCAATCTGTAGAACTCTGTTGCTTTGGCGTTCCACCAAAGTGCTGGGATGTTTTTTGTGCACAGTCTCTCTGAGTTCTTCTGTGGTGAATGGATTCTTGCTGCCACACAACTGTGCCAATGAGAGACAAAGCTGATGCTGAGATGAGGCATCTCTTTGATCATGGTTAGGTAACCATGGGAAATTGCTAAATGTCCACCTGTTTGGTGTGTTAGTAGGGAGTAAGCTACTTGGGCTGTCCATCTCCACCAGTTTCCTTGTTGTACTGTAACAGTGTGAATTACCCACTGGCTTCTTAACACAGTCACTGGTCTGGTATGGCTTGAATATGTACTAAAAGAAAAAAAGGACCCTTGTCTGAAAAACAAGGGTGTTTTTTATTACTTTTGTTAGAATTAACTAAGCATTCCATTAGACATACCTTTGTTTCTTAATATTTTTACCTTGTAATACAGGGAACATAATTAATTCCTAGTAACTTTAACAGTAAATACTGGTTTCCTGTGACAAAATCCATATTGTTGCTAGTAAGCACATAAACTGTTACTGTTTTGTTTCACTTGAGGCCTTACATAGCTATGGCATGATTAAACAGAAATAATATTTAAAGCCCGGCTTGCCCACACCTGAGCCTGAAAGAACTCAGCACATTGGGCTTCACTCTTATATTTCTTTTCTCTGTCTGGGTTGTGTTTATTTTCTTCAAGTATCAGAGTAGAAGTTCTACAAATCACAGTCCCAAACCTGCCCCAGCACCAGGCTGCGGCTGTGCAAGGCACGGAGTTGCCCTTATTCAACATGGCATTTTAACTAGGATTCTGCGAAAGCAACATTGAAGGGTCATTAAAAAACAAATCATCCAATAAGCAGATGCCTTTGCTGAGGCAATGCAGATTCAATTTGAACCCTGCTTGCTGCCCATAAATCAGGAATTCTGTCTGTTAACATTTGGATACTGGTATATTCACTTTTTTTTTTTTTTTTTTCCCCCCCACAGAGCACTCACACAACTCACGTATCCAGTTACATTCCCCTTTAGACACTGAGCTGTTGCATCAGTGCTTCAGTGTGAAACGTGGAAAACTGTTGTTTCTCTGCAATGCAACTGGTGACGATTAGCTTCTTTTGTCCAGGAAAAGCCATGGGTGTAATGGGAGGAATGTGGTCAGCAACTAGGCTGTGGGGACTGCAAAGTGGTACTCAAATGAGGTTTCATGCTCCATCACCACTGTGGCACAGTTTGATCTATAGGCAACCTGTAACTTTCATCATGTGACATTTCTTTGTTCTTTGTTTTCTTTTTCCCCCCTGCCATGCAGTTCAGGGACATTATGGAAGTAGATTTAATGGCATCAGGGCTGGCTTACCTGGAAGTTAGTGAGGGAACCCTTCTTCACTAGCAGGCAAGGACTGGTTTCATGGACAGTGTAAACCGAAGTTTGCTGGGAAGAATCTTGGGCAGAAAGCACCTCTGACTCTCAGATGGAGGATGCGGAAGGTACCAGCTGGGCCTCATTAATTCCCCTATTAGGACTTTCAAGCAATGGACTGGATGCTGTCCTTTTGCAGAGTCAGGAACAGGGCAGAAAGCTGTGCTCATCACTGTGTTGTCTTGGGCTGTGGATATGAAACTGTGCGGCATGTGCCTCAGAGACTCTGTTTTCTGAGGCCATGTTTGAAGCAACAACTACAGCTGTTAGTAGAGCAGCATTATGCAAGTGCCCTACCAGGAGTTGGCTGTGTTTCACCTGGAACGTGCATCGCTCTGAAACACACACCACTCTCTAGCTGGTGCATGTCAATCTGAGAGGATGAGACAAAGTACAGGGTTGCCTGGGACAGATAATTTAGAAATAGCCCAATAATAGCAGCTACAAGGCTCAGAAGACAAAGTGGCAGAGTTTGGATTTCTGCTGCCGTGTATACAAGGGTGGCTGTAGTCTGCTGTATTTTATGCAAATTGATTGAATCCTTCAGGCAACTGGAGAGTTGCCACTGAGAGCCTCCATTTGGTAAAGCTTGTGTCCCTCCTATTAAAGTGTTCTTTTAACTTTATTTTCCCTCTCCTTTACAATTTAGTTGCCCTATTGGAATGACTTGCTCAGTTTATTTTTTTTTCCTTTGGAAATGTGACTCTTGGTGGGGTGGGAGGAGAAACAGTTTTTGAGGTTCTTCAGGCCAAAATCTGGTCTCAATTATGCTTCTTTACATTGGAGTGTAACACCACTGGATTTGACTTTATTGATTGAACTGGGCAATTCAGATCAAGCCCTGGGCTTCTAAAGATGTCTAAGAAATACTAGGGAAAGAGAGGGAGGTTTAGTTTTTGTTGTTCCTTTGGCTGGGGGGTGTGGCATTGCAACAATAGTTGGGTTACTCATGCAAAAAGTCATCTTGGGTTTGTTAAGATCAGAAAAGAGGGTATTTGCTTTAAGTGTTTACCAAAGACGGCTCCCAACAGCTTGTTTTTGTGTATGAGCAGCAGCACAAATACAATCATCAACAGCCAGTGCTGGAGCTGATGGCTGGATTTAAATGGAATTGGTTTTGCAAAGTGCCTGCACCTGTGAGACTTATCATGCTCTGATCATGTAACTCAGTTTGGGAAACTGATTCTTTTTTTTCTGTAGTAAATATATGTGCTTTCCAAAGCAGTGGAAAAACTCATTCTTCAAGGCTATTTATGGTTTTTTTTCTTCTCTATTGACACTTCAGAACATTTCCATTGAAGGAAGAAAAGCCACATTGCTGGAGAGCCAGTGTCATCGGTGGGAGAACAGTCACTAACATCTGACTTTTTTTCCTTTTGTTTCTTTCTTTCTTTTCTCTTTCTTTCTTTCTTTCTTTCTTTCTTTCTTTCTTTCTTTCTTTCTTTCTTTCTTTCTTTCTTTCTTTCTTTCTTTCTTTCTTTCTTTCTCTCTTTCCTTCTCTCTTTCTTTCCCTCTCTCTTTGTTTCCTCCTTTCTTTCAAAGACCGGAAGGGTCAGTAACTACATAGATCTACCACTGGCTATAAATGTGTCAGTAAAACCTAGACACAAAATAATTTGCAATACTCAGTATTTCCTGCTTCAGCAAGGTTTACCTGGAAGTGTAAACATGACAGAGCTGTTTGTGCATTAGTTTAGACCTCGCCCCACTGACTTGTTTCAGCCAAGCTGTGCCCAGACTTTCTTCGTATACACATGGCATGCCATGTTGTGAACGAGTACACTGAAAGCCACGCTGTTCTTCACACCCACACAGCGTGACAGAATTATTTACAAAAGGAGGACTGCTCTTAGTAATCACTCCAAAAGCTTAAAGTGCAAATGCCAACTCAGAATGGCCTTCTGCCTCCTTTGCTATTGTCAAATGCTCTGCTTGTTTTTCCTCATGGTAGCCCTATGGGAATGTGGAGTCTTTATCTCAAGTTGTTTTCTGCATTTTTATATTTGTGTTTTCCCTTATTTTGGAGGGATTCCTCTAAGAGGGAATCCACATTTGCTGTGCCTCAATGCTTTAAGGTTTCTCCTGTGTTCTGGGCAAACATTGGCCACTATCAGTTAACAGAGGCTGGTTTTACAGCATTTACTCTAGAATCTGGGGAAACTTGTGTCTTCAATTTATAGTTTCCTAATGGGCCAAAGTTAATTCTCTAAGCCGGTGAGCCCCAGGGCAAAATTCCCTGCCCTACCTCGACCATTATCTCAGCTATGTCTTGGTGTGAAGAAATTACAGTCGCACTTCAACCTGGAGTATTGTGATGTGATCAGCTGAGCTCTGATGCATCATCTGATGTTCAGTTCAGTTGAAGGGTTTCCTCGCTGTTATTTCCTATTCCCAGAGAAGACATAATCTCAGTTGCTTGGAGCTGAGTTGCTTTCACTCTAGTTTCAGAGGGCCTGAAGTTTGTGCCTGAGTATTTGGGTTGAAATCTTCCAGCCTAGATAAGCACCCCATTTTGTGAGTGAAGTTCTCAGGTAGGACCTGTACCTTAAAGAAATGGTCAATTAAACATGCTATATATCATTATTGTCCTTAAATTTAGCTAGGAATTGTGTAAAATAGAGTTTGGGTGAGTTACCCAAATTCAGTGGGAGATCTGTTTCAGGACCAGAAGCAGTTAAGTCACAGCAGTTAAGTCTTTATTAATAGTCTGATCTCTTTTTTCTCTAAACTATTTTACAGTTTGTAATATCAGATTGTTGGCCTCATGGAGATCTAAAATAAAATCATAGAATCATAGAATGGTTTAAGTTGGAAGAGACCCCAAAAATCACCCAGTTCCAACCCCCTGCCATAGGCAGGGACACCTCTCACTAGATCAGGTTGCTCAAGGACTCATCCATCCTGGCCTTGAACACCTCCAGAGAGGGAGCAGCCACAACCTCCCTGGGCAACCCATTCCAGTGATTCACCACCCTCACTGTGAAGAACTTCCTCCTAACATCCCGTTCGAATCTCCCTTCCGCCAATTTGAACCCATTCCCCCTCATCCTGTCATTACAAGACCTTGTGAATAGTCCCTCCCCAGACCTCCTGTAGGCCCCCTTCGGATATTGGAAGGTTGCTATAAGGTTTCCTTGAAGCCTTCTCTTCTCCAGGCTGAAAAGTCCCAACTCATGGCAGAGGTGCTCCAGCCCTCTGATTATCTTCATGGCCCTCCTCTGGACTCTCTCCAGCAATTCCACATCCTTCAAGTCGACTGTGCCACACAGCTTGGTGTCATCCACAAACTTGCTGAGGGTGCACTCGATTCCTCTGTCCATGTCACTGACAAAGATGTTAAACAGCACTGGTCCCAGCACTGACCCATGCTGTTTAACATCTTTGTATATGTGCATATACAGATATATGTATCTAAAAAATTAGCATGATATTTCAGCTCTGAGGTTGGAACAATTAATAGAAGCTGTGTGCAAGTTTAGCTAGGTGTTAGGTGATAATGGTTTTGAGATAACTGATGGTCTGTGCAACTCCATATGATGGTCCATTTAGCCCTATACTCTGCCTCTGACAGAGCGGTATGAGATAGTACTTTGAAAAACCACTTCTTGCGGTTCATCCTTCTTGTGTCCATGCACACATTCAGAGCTGCTGGATTAAGAATGTTATGTGTAAAATGAAGTCCAGATTGGGTGTTCAAAGTGTTGAGGGTGCTAGATTCTTAAGTTCTTCTCATGCTATAAGCAGTCCGCTAACAGAAGTGGCATGAGCCACCAGAAGGCAGCTCCTTTCCTGACCTTATCACCATCTTGGACCAAATTCCTGTAAAAACATCCTCTGCTGTGATTCAGAGATTTCTCAGCCTTTACTTGCTATATAACTTCCTTTCAGTATTTGAGCTGACCTAAACCCAAAACTTTAAGGGACTCTGTTTTAGATTCGGAAGCAGAGATTGAAAAGCTCTTGGAGTTTGAAGGAGCTTGGATTTAAGATTGTGCTCCTGACACATCATTAATTTTAAGATTGTTTTCCCAGCAAACCTAGACTTTCCATTCCCAGTTGAAGATCATTTACCATTGACTGCATGGTGAATTATAGTAATGGAACGAAGCAAAGAAATGTGTCAATATCAGACGTAACAAGGAGCAGTCAGTCAGATTTGAACCTGCGCCAATCTATACAAATCTACCCTTGAAATTGTTAAAACAAAGAAGTTCGTTACATTTAATGATCAAGTGTCCTTCAGATTTCCATGGAGTTTATGTTAACCATTTATATTACTCAGCTCTAATATAAATGACAAACTCCAGGAAAATCCTCTTAAAATTGGAAATGTGGGGGGTGGGTTTATGTGTATGTATATATATGTCTATATAGTTATCTTGCTTCAAGGAAATATTTGCTTTCCAGACATCTCTTCAAACAAATCATGTCTGAACAGAAAAAAAAAAAAAAATAAAAACAAACCAAAAAACCCCCCAAAACCAAGGAATAGCAGAAACTACAAGGTTTTGTTGTGGGGAAGTGCAGGGAAAGTGGTTTTAAAAAGTTGAATTTCCTGAAGAAGTGCCTTTGCTTATGCTATGTGGCTATTGCATTACTGTCTACAAAGCAAAGCTTTAGCACAATGATCTGATGCAGAATGTTCTGTAATAAAATAGACCTTATGTGCTTCAGTGAGAATATTGTGGAAAATTTGGAGAGATCTTCTACAATTTCTGAGGCAGTACAGAGCCTTCTGTTTATCATGCAGTGCCCAAAGCAAATTTCAAGGTTTGAAGTGCTCTGTTTTTTATCAGTCTAAAGAAATAATAATTTATGAGGCATTCAGTGGTATCTTTATCACAAGATATTAACTGTGGGCAAATCCATCCACCAGGAAGTGAAACTAGGTTTGCCTCTCTCTCACTTAGGGCAATCCAGCAGTGCTTCAGCAAAAAGTAAACCGTATTTATCCTTAGAATCATTTCCTCTATAGTGAGATGTAGAAAGTACATCAAAAGGCGTCATTACCTTCTGATAGCTATCCCAAACCATATTGTTGTAATTGAGGTGACTCTAGGTAATTGGGCCAGTATCCAAACATGACATTTTTGGATGGATGTTGATAAGATTAATTACATTTTCCTTCTTGGTTAGTATTTTCAGTACTGTGTAGTGTTTAGACTGGATAACAACTTGACAGGTGTGTCAAGTGCTGTCTGGAGTCTCCCCACCTCTGAAATCCACTTCCTAAGCTCAGACCTTGATCTCATACTTGCTGTCTGTTTATCTGTCTCAATCCTCAAGAACTGTTGAGTCTTGGTATAACAAACTGTTAGACTTGGAGAAGAGACACCAGGGATTTGTATCTCACAGCTACTAGATCTTTTAACACTGCTCACTTCTCTGTTCATTTCCCCAGAAAAATTGCTATGGAAAGGGAAAAGCAGAGCAAGGCTGGAAGGGGTTGAGTTTTAGAGGAGCAGGTTGTGTTTCATGACGTTCTCATTTCAGATAGTACTGATATGTATACGCTCAGTAATCCCACCTCTTTCAATTAGTCTGTTGATGCCCTAAAACTTTTCTTCTCTTTTGAAAAAACATTATCCTTTTTGTTTGTTTTTTTCCTAGACCCTAGGCAGGCGCAGTCATCCCCACCATGGTCCTATGACCAGTCTTACCCATCCTACTTGAGCCAGATGACTTCACCGTCCATTCACTCCACAACTCCCCTGTCCTCCACTCGAGGTACAGGACTTCCAGCCATTACTGATGTGCCCAGACGCCTCTCAGGTAAAGACTGTGTTTTGCCTAAAATGGTTATGCAGATAGGAGTAGGACTGGCAGAGACCTTTGTGGCCTCAGACAGACCTTAATAAGAAGAACAAACTCAGTTGATGATAACAAGGTTACTGCATGGTGGGTTGGGTGTCAAAGTCTTTGTTTTTTTTCAAGTGGGAAGGCTGATGTGTTGCTTTGAGCATGTATCATTTGAAGTCTCTAGGTCCATATCAGATCAGATTGTTTTAAAATTGCGAATCTGAGTCTGTAAACAAATTCTCTCTCTCTCTCATTTTTTTTTCTCCTGTAAGGGAATGCTAACTCACGTATTTCAAAGCAATTGTGATATTCTCAATTTTTTGGTGCTTTTACTTTTGTTGTGTATGTAACATTAGGCATCCTGAAAAATAGATGCCCTTATTTCTTCAGTAGTTGAGGCTAAGGTTCGTTCTTCTGCATTTCAATCCAGTAGTTCAAGAAGGCCTGTTTCCTTAGTTAATGTGTACTTATGATGCCTGTCAGAAACTAGCCGAGTCACTTGAGGGTAAAGATTGGATAAATTGTGCTTTGGAGTGATGCAGGAGAAAGGAAACATATTTTGGGAACATAGACAAGACAGTAGTGAGGAACAGAGACTTTTTAATTCAAACAAATGCACATTTACATACTGTGCAATTCGTATCTAATGGTCTCAGTGATAAAACCATCTGTGTGGAGTAATCTTGATTCCCCCAGGGTAAGATGGAGCCTGTCATGGCACACAGTCACCTGTATATCTTGCCAAAAATGAGGAACCTAAGGGAAGGGAGGCTCAGTATAAAAACTCCAACCTTGCAAGTGTGGAAATATTAGCAGCGTATGCCAAAAAAGCATGTGTAATATAAAGAAAGCTTTTATGATTCATTAATGAAAATGAAAGAATCAGTCTTATTACATTTCTTTTTTGCATGTTTGCAAGATATTATAATAATCTTGGATGCTGCTGCCATACACCTGTTTGACTTGCAGCCAGGTGAATTTCTTGCTGTTTTATTTTGCTATTCCATCAAGCTCATAGTGCTGGAAGTGCAGATCACCACTGAGCTGCATCACTGACAAGATGAACTTCAGCCAGAAGATGTGTAGGATTTGATCAATGTAGACTTCTTGATTTCTTTCATCTTGGAGGAGGGAAGGGTTTTTTTTCCCCAAATAAACAGCTGCAAAAACTTATGCGGTCCTAGCGCGCTCTGCCTCCTCAGAGACACCAAATATCTCTACGTGGGCTGAAGGCTGGAGGAGTAGGTTCCTGCGGGCTCTATGTGCGATGTGCTGACTTGGTTCAAAAAACTTGACTGGCTTGACGCTGAGGAAATGCTTTGATTGGCCCCAAACAGGTTCCCTTTGAGTCAGAGTCTCCTGACGGTCTGTGTTGTGGAATGGGTTATTTTTGCAACTGTGCCCCCAGCAATACCTCCAGGAGAGGCTCGACTGGGACCTCAGCAGCTGTACTGCTGCATACTTGCCCTGCAGCCCTTGCTTGTCTGTGTGTATTCAGACGTGAGTGCCTGGCATGTGGGCACAGGCAGAATGACTAAAGGAGTTGGCTGTGTATGTTGTGTGGCTGTGGACTGAACTTTTTTGCCGTACTCTGCAGCTAGTTACCTTCATGTTTCTTGCCCTCCACTTGTTGGGGTTTGACTGACATCCTCGCATTGCTTTTGCCTTTTCCCAGTGTGGGGATCTTGCTTCCAGTTAGATTCAAGATTGAAAAATGGGTCTTTGATCTTCTGCAAGTAGCAGAGTTTGTCTGCAGTGTTTGCTGACTAGTGCTCCTGGGCAAAGGACAAGCACTGATGCTGAGGCTGCAAGAGGCACATTGCAGTTCCAGAAGCAGAGCTTGTAGTTTCTTTCAAAGGTTTCAGCCTAGTAGTGTCACAGGGAGAGAAGGCCAACCCCCTTTTATGTATAAAGTAATGAGAGAAACACGAGTTTAAAACTGATCCTTACAGCAATCAGTTTATCCCTCACACAGGGAGAAACATGAATCTCTACTCAATACACCTTTCAGAGCAGAACAAAGCTTTGATGGGGGAAATAAAGGACTGCTGATAAACGTTAAAAATGTTAGAGGACTTCAGGCACTTCCAGTGCATGAGGGAGAGATTAGAGTTTTACAAGATCTTGAATAAAATCAAACTTTGCTTTCCATACAGTGGCAGAAATCTGATTATCAAGGCTGTTAAAAATATACAAGGTAATGTTAATGAATGCCATATTTACTGCCTGTTACTTAATGTCATGCAGGAGGAAGAATGGGTAAAGCTTTCCCCTTAGGCCTTGGATGTCACACCTACAGCCACAGAACTTCCTACCTGCCACAAGTTCACATCCCCCAGTCCTTCCACAGGCCACCATGGCTCTGATAACGGCTTGAGTTGTGGTCACCCAGATGTTGAGAATAGAATAGAATAGAATAGAATAGAATAGAATAGAATAGAATAGAATAGAATAAAATCCACCATCTAATAAAATAATTTGTCCTTCTAAAGGCTGGTTACTGGTTGTGTTGTCAGTGGCAGCCCTCAGGAGTTCTCTATGATAGTACAACCATGAGCAGAAAGACATCCATCCCATAGCCAAAACAGTGGTGTTTCTCCCTGTCCTCGTACTGATACATTTCTTGGTGATGAGAACACCTGTGTTTCGATCCCAAATTAGGTTGAGCATTAAGAAGACATTTTGGGCTATGGGACAGGAGGTGACAGGGAACTGCTATAGCAGTTCATGCACTTCTCCATTCCATGGGAAAGGGGAAAAGGGCATCAGGCTGCAACCCTGAGGAGTTCTTTGGGCAAGCTGGTATAATGTGGCCTAACTGGTCTTGTCAGTGTCTAGACTGATTTCTTGAAAAGTTTGCATGCATGCTGCAGGCACGTGCAGAGGAGTGCCCGTGGCTGTCAAAATTGAAGTATTTGTCTTATTCTCTGAGTGGGAGATCAGTGCTGTATTTACAGTGTCATGCAGCTAATTAATCATGTGTCACATGTATTTAGGAGTAGCTGAAAAGCAAAGCAAAAAAAAAAGGATTATCTGGCATCCCTCATGCAACTTTTGAATCAACAATCCCTCTGATGGGTAAGCCTCCTCCTCATATCAAGAATAAATAAAAAAATAAGCTCACAGGCCATACAATTGACTTACTTTATTGCACAAACTTAGTCATAAAAAGAGCATGATTCTCCCTCGTATTCTATTAAAATATCTGTCTGCCCAGATTCCTCCAGAAGACGGTGAAAGTTGGTGGCCTAGCAGATTAATATTCTTAATTAAATAATATTGTAGTGGAAACCATGGGAATATAAGAACGTGGTCATTTTAGAGAGAGTTTTGCCTGAAGGATGTAGTCTCATTGCATGATTCATAGTCAGTGCACTCAGGCTTTGTGTCCTGTGTATAACCAAAGTGTATGTGGGATGGGGAGCATGAGTCTCTATTATGTAATTAATGTATATGATTCATAGAAATGCACATCACAGCCATTTTACATAAAGCTTTGGGAATAATCCAGCAAGTTCTCAGATCACACAAGGTTCAGAGCAGGGACTACAGGTTGGGTTGTCCCTTCAGTCACAAGAGGACTGCTCTGCAGCAGATGAAGCAGGTATGGGTAGAGCTGTCCCCAGAGTAGAAACTCATGTATATAAGACAATTGCACTCAGCTTCCTTTTGAGTCACTGGGGACAAACTGACATTTACAGCATTTGACCAGTCTGCAGGTGAGTTTTACTGGTCCCTGGCAGTGCCTTGGAAGAGCCTGTTTGTCTCCACAGGCTCTAAAGCAAGTCTAGGTGAGTAGTTCAGGTACGGGCACGTCTCATCAGATAGTCTGCCTTTGGTTGGGTAATTTTAAAATTATTTACCTGTCCAATAAACTTACCCATATGACAGCCTTGTTACACTTCAGTACGGGTTTAATGCTTCCATGGGCTGTCTCAGCATGACGTCTACCTGCTCTGCTACCACAGAGTTTGAGCTTGAGAATACTGAGGAGGGAGATAAAGAGGCTTCTTCTTCCCTTACTATTTTCCTGGACCTCCTCATCCTTCTGTCTAAAGAAGCTTGCAAACCCATCCACGTGAGGTTAAACGGACAGGAAGTAGTCTCTTTACCAATAAATAATACAGTGATAGGGCCTGGGCTGTTAAATACTATTACTGTTAAATTGTCAGTGAAGTCAGTTTTGCACAGGGATTGGCTGGCGTGGTTGCAAACAGGTCCCAGCTGTGGTTTGGAAATGAGCACAATCCCAAACCTGTTTCTGTGGGCAGCTTGGAAGCAGCCACTCTGTTGTGGAGGTTAAAAGGATTTAATATTACAGCTGTGGTCAGACCATCACAGCTGGATTTAGAGCCAGAGCCTGGATGTTTGATCATTCAAGAGTAGCCAAACTTTCCCATTAATTTGTCTTGCTCTGTAGATGCCATCACATCATTTTGGATCATCCTGGACCATGATCAGATACTGAATTTAAGAAACATTCTTGTCCCAGCTCACTGAGGGATGGCAAGTACAAATGCAACCCTGTTAATGGTAGCCATGCCCTAATCAGTGACAATACTGTTGAATTCACAACTGAAATTCCATTCTTGTAAGCTTCCAAGTCTTAAGATTAAAACCCCACGTATGATGGAAGCAGCTCCAGCTGAACCTCTGAATTTAGTATTTGAATATTAATAGCTCACATCAATGGGCTATTTTTTCTTGAGTTCCTATATTGTTATCTTGGTTTTCTGACTTTAAATGGTTTCTACGTCTAAATGGTTTCTAACTCTCTCAAGAGATAATTGATCTTTGAAAAATATTAACTTTAAGAAAGAAAAGTTGTTTGTCTTCTAAAGAGCTCAGAAAACTTTACAGCCAGTAAGCAAAATCTGAGATCATATGAGGTAGATATTCTTTCAGCCCCTAATTTCTGCTAACTTTGTTAAATAGTGACTAACTTCATTGTGGGTAATGCACTTCAGGATAGATCCCTTAATAAGAGAAGGCATTAATGCTGTCTCCAAAATAGAATTCTTTTCCCCTTTACATGCTCTGGGAAAAAGAGAAATAGTTAATCCCATGGTTATTGCTAGGGACAGGCTTGGTGTTAGCAGCTCCTGAGATGAATGAGCAGTTCACACTTCAGCAATATTGTCTCAGGCTTTTGGCAAACCCAAGAAGCCAGCTCTGTTTGTAGTGTGCTCGCTCCACTGTGATGTTTTTCCTGGTGACTATAACAATTTTTGCTCTGGGTTTTTTTGTTTGTTTGTTTGTTGTATTTTAATTTAAGTTGAAAGCTCAGGGTTGTCTCTGTCTCCATTTCTCCTAGCTAGTTTTCAATGCTTTCCCTACAAGGTGACACCAAGTTAAGGCAAAGCAAAGAACTTAGACGATCTTAGGTGTTTGGAAACAACCCACTCATTTTGCTACACTCCCTAAACTTTTAACTTGTCTCATTTATTATTTTTCAGCGGTTCTATTTATTTTGTTTGCCACAGGATTTCCAATTTTAGTCTCCTGTTCACTTGGTTCCACCTGGGAATCTGAGCAGCTTGGCACTCATCTATGGGGTTTCAGTACCAGCCTCTCTGCTGGGCAGAATCTCTCATTGGAGTATTTGTCCAGAGGATGAGTTGTGTGATCCCTACCTTAAGCACAACAGCCAAATTTTTCTAACATGGGTGGCCTCAAATTAGGCACCTATGCCCATATTTAGGTGGTAAAACAAGTGGGCTGATTTTGAGATGTTGTAATATTATAATGCATGTCTTTAAGCCATTTTCACTTACTTAAAACGGCTGTCAAGAGAGGAAATAAACAAGAAAGTGAAGGCAGAAGGAAAGAGTTTTATTCCTGAAATAAAAGATTTAAAAAATACCAAAAAGAAGCAAGTGGAATGTTTTTAAATGGAATAAATTTGTTGCTGATATAGGCAGGAAATAGCACACTCAAATATATGTGGATGTATAGATATATTTTTATCTGAGCTTTTTTTTTGCAATGTGTTTTATATTTAGGACACATATCAAGATTTGCATCTGTTTCCAGAACTTGCTGCTAACAGTTAGTAATGATGCCAAAACATACTTTAGTTCCAGCTTGAGACCNTTAATTACTAATTTAGGGTCTGATATTAATTAAGGAAATTTTCCATAAGTGCCAGGCGTTTTTTGAAGAACTCATTAAAATTATATTAACTTAAACCGGAATCACAGTCTGAGCATGTTTTGTAATGACTATTCTTACTGACTCTGCTGGGTTTTGTAAACAGAATGCTAATTGGTAATGGGGCAATGAGGCACTTGATTCCAGTCTTTCAAAGAGTCAGATCCTGAGCCACTACCTAGGTGTGTCCTCCCAATAAAGTCAATAACCTACTAAAAGGAAGGCTGTGGGACCAAACTTTGTTTTATCCTTGTGCAATAGCGAATGATGATTTCTCCATTCTTGTGGTGGAATCTCCACTGGTTTTCTGTCTAGGATGGAGTCAGTGGTGGTGGCTGATGCAGGACTACATGTCCCAGCACAGAGGGGGCATCTAACCGCACACGCGAAGCTTTCTGGTACATATAGGGTGATCAAGATCACTCTTAACTATCATTGGCCTTGAGTCCTTGTTGCTCTTTATTTGGTTTGATAATTGCACAAGCTGAATTTATGAAATGGTTTCATAAAACACAGAACTATATGTTTCTTCTCTGACTGTTTGGTACAAGATAGGCAGAAAATTTTTTTAGGCTCTCCAGGAATTGTATGGTTTAAAAGGCCCGATTCTGCAAATATTACACTAAGAAACACAATTCAACGGGCAAAACCTGCTGCTGGTAGAAATAGCTGGAGCTGCCTTCACTTTCAGTGAACTTTCCTCATATTTCTGACCATGTGGGATTCAACCATACTGAGCTTGGTCAGGAAGGAAGTGTTAGAGCCTAGCAGAGGTTCACAACACCTTTCTGAAGTTTAATAATGGTTGTTGGCCCCATTTTACAGATGTCCGTATCTCCTCCCCTCTTGATGGATGTTTTAGCAGAAAATGATCCAGTGTCATGCCATCTTGTCTGTCATGGCATTGACATTGGTAATATTTGGATTATACTCGTGACCAAAAGAAAAGGTAAGAGCCATGCACATGGTTCTGGCTTTCCATGGTTGTACAAATGAAAACAATGTAGGCAGTGAAAGAAAAGAAGATGAATGAGATAAATTGAAAGTTCTCTCTTTCACGTGGCTCATAAAGGATGTTATTAAGAGAGAAGGTGCTATTTTGTATGCATAAAGGGAGGGCATTTGGGAACACTAATCTGGAAATCTCTTAATATTTGCTTTCAGACATACTCCAAAAAGAGCAAAGGAAGGGATCAAAGCAAGAGATCCTTCCTGAGCTTAGGACAGGTTCTCCCTGTCCTCCACAAGAATGGTGTGTGTGTGATGCAGTCCCCTCAGGGGGAACTTGACCCTGCACCCATATGGTGATCAATGGTGCTTCTATGTCCTGGAAGTTTTTGCGAAGGAAAAAGGTTTTTAGCAATGGAGCTTTGCCTAGAATGCTCAGAGAAGAATAAATTGATATAAGGAACTTTCTATATATGTATAGATTCATAGGTTATTAATACAGCAAAGCCCATGTGATCATCTACTTTAAACCCAACTGAAGATTGTCCCAGGTTAGCTCTCATTTTAACTTGTGGGCAGACTTTGAAGGGGGGGTAAGGGGGAGAGGCAAGGAATAAAACTCAGTTGAATGATCTTCATTTTAAAATATGCAGGGAAGCAAAATCCACCACAACCTCTGGTTGCAGATGTTAATTAAGCTTGCTTTGGAAATGTGGGTCTTATTACTAGCCTGAATTTGTCTAACTTTAGTTTCCACTCATTTGAACTTGCTGTAACTTTGTCTGCCAAATTGCAGCATTGATTTTTATTTTTGAGATTCAAGTGAGTTCCTGTGGTGGTGACAGATATAACAAGGAGGTGAGTATTAAACGAAGTGGCTGTGGTGGGTCTCAGGGAGATTGCAGAAGCCACAGAGAACTGGACGTTGTGGGACACAGAACTGGTTTGACTTGCAAAGAGACTAGAAGGGCACCATGCAAAAATATTTTGATCATTTAAGTTTGCTGTGGGTTCAGTACGATCTATCAAATTGTGGAAATTCTCTTCTCTAGTCAAACTCCTACAGTATTCACTGAAAATGAGTTATTTTTTGGTTGAATTACTAGTGAGATTCTACTTTTCCAACTCACCTGAGAAAATGCACTGAGAAAGCATTTTTTACTGACAACGTGGGCTTCTGCAATTGCTTCAGGATTTTTTCTGCTTTTAAATTTGCTGAATTGTAAACTCCCTCACAGTTTTTCTAACAAAATTAACTTAATTCAGCACTCACTACCCTATATGTAGATACAGGAACCAGACAAGAGGATACTTATTGTCATCCTAGTTTTCACATGCTGTTTAACCTTGCACTTTAAGAAACGCAACCATATTTAGTTAGCATAGTTAGCATTTGTTCTGTCTGAAGCAAGGACAAGCTTGCAGTTTGGAGCTCAGTCTGTGGACCTGCTGAGTAGTAGACAACCAGCCAGATCAGCCTCTTTACTCTTCATGTTAATAATTATTCTGTGGACAAAATTGTGAAGTTTGAAACTGTGTTAAAGCCTTGGGATTACTTGGACCCAGCAATGATCTCGTTGCACGAAAAAGTTTAGTTCTGGTGAAAGAGCTATCATGCACTTAATGCAGGCATTTTGTGGCATTTTAAATGTTCTTGTGGAGGAGGAAAGGAGTCAGCGTGTTGTGTCTCTGGCCCACGTCACCTCCCAGCTTCCTGGTCTTTTTTCAAAAGGTCTCTTTAACCACCTTTTTGTTCTGTGGTAGCTATGTGTGTTTGCTGAACTATGTTATTTTGTAATATAGACTTGCTGAGTGTAAGCAGCTGGAGGAAGACTCCTTGGGCTCTTGTGAGAAAGACGAGCAACAATGCAGAGAGAAGTGGAGCACCAGCAGAGAAAAACAATCGGGGGGATTTAAACCAAGGATAAATTCTGAAAGCAAAATTTGAGGAGTAGACTATCTTGTGTCAGTCTTTCTGCCTCTTAATGTGACATTTCTCTGGTGATGAGAAGTGGAAGGTGGTGTGCTTGGATTAGGAGCAGCACCTACAAAGCCTCTTTCATTTAGCAGAGATGAAAAGTCCTACACAAGTTCTAGTGATGCCACATGCGTAGTTTCCACTCATTATTTTTAACGGTTATTTGGGCTATCACAGTCTGTTCCATACACATCACTGCCTTTTTATGCCCTTTTCTATTAGACAAGCCCTGTCTAGAACTGGCAGAATATTATGAAGTCATCAACTTGGTTTAGTTTATGTAATTTGTCTGCACAAAGGGTTTGCTTTGAAAATAGGATTGAAACACAGGTACCAAATGAATAAGGCACATCATGTTTAGTTGTCAGATGTCTGTAAAAACACAGCTTGTCATATTTAATTTTGTGCTGAAATTGTGTCCTGTGTTGTGTTGAAAGCTGAATGTAAGGTTGAAAAATTTTCACAAACTGTAGATGAGTTCCCTTGCCAATCTGCTTGACAAGGTTGTGACTTAAGCTGAAGCACCTAAGTTTGGCTACTGCAGAGAACGTGGTTCAGTGATCAAAGTACTGGTTGCATTTGTGACTAGGTATTGGGCTTTTGCTTGAATCATTGCTGAACACATGATAGGCAGAAACTGCTAATATTGGTTATATTGCAGTAACATCTGGAAATCCATTGCTAAAGATTGTACGATTAAAAAAGAGGAGGAAAAAATAAGAGGTCAGCACTGTCCGCTATGAGTTTGCACTCTTAAATACGGCAAAACTGGTTATAATAACATGTATAACAGTACAAGATGTAACTGAGGAAACATGAAGAGAACCACTGAGGTGATAGTAGTGGCCGAAGCCTCACCGGAGCTGGGTGAGCATGAGTCAGGAGGGAGTCTAAAGATGATGTTTGAAATAGTGTACTAAAATATATCTGTGGCTCTTCACCTCCTCCTAAACTTCAGGAGCAGTGGGAAAGAAAGAACAAAGCTGCTCATTATTACTTACAAGAGGAGGTAAACAGTGCTGGCCAACATCATCACTGAAAAAGTTGAGTGGGGTGAAAGTCTGACCCCACCAAATTAGACCAAGGGTCCACCTGGGACCCATTTCCTTCTCAGCATAGCCACAAGTGGTCACTCAGTTCCCCTGGATTACAAACCAGAATACATGTGTTCCTGTACTATAGAGATGTCCAAAGGTGGACAATTCTGTCTCGATCATTGTATTTAATAGCTGTCAATCTGTTGATTTTGTGAATCTGCTTATCCTCATGTAGGTGGGAATAAACCCTGCATTGCTGCTAGACCAATTATTTTATTTTCTATAGGTCTGTATTGTCGTAGTCATATAGAACTGACAGGCACCTCATGACCTTGCATGATTGTTGCCCCACTGTACAGAAATAAGTTTGAACATCTACAGGTCATTCCTGTTAAGTGTAGGCAACTAATTATGTGTATTTATGCCATCAAAAACAAAAATAAAACCATGTCATATAGAGGGAAAAGTCCTAGGCAAAAAACTTCATTAAGATTGAAATACATCATTTCAGTGCAGTTAAATGGTTTTTTTTAGAAAATAAACTCAAAAAAACCCCAAAAGAAAATCAAAGCTAATGTTATAGAAGATAGAAGAATCATTGCATGGAAAGTGTGGGAGGTTTATGAATGCGTCTGGCCATTAAGTGGGACTCATCACAGCAGCCTGATGAACAGATGTAGAGCTGCATAGGATTGTCAGCAATGTTGGAGGGAAGGTATAGAGGAGAAACCTCTGTGAAAAGAAGCATAAACATTTAGGTTGCCTCTAGGGTACAGATTGCAAAGGCTGAGATCTGGGCAAGAGACTGAGGACTGAAAATTAGGCTTTCTGCAAATGTGACACATTTACCAAATAAGAAGGGAAGCAAGTGCCTCAAAAACACCAGGAGGGCTGCTGACCCAAAAATCTCTGAAACACAAGCCTGAGATGAAATGGCTCATTGGAAAAGACATCTTGCAGAAGCTCTTCAGAGGAAGTCCCCAGGAACTGTGATGTGGATACTGGCATGGCCAGAGGAGCCACAGAGGAATGCTGGCAATGGGAAAAAGGCACCTCTCTTTTCCCTTTCTTCCCTCTTCCTCTCTCAAATATCTCCCTCTAAAGGGATTTTTTTGTTTGTTTTGGGTTTTTGTTTTTTTTTTTTTTTTTTTTTTTTTCATTTTGATTCCTGCTAAAAGCCAACCTATGTTGTTTTTTTTCATGGGTGAAAGGGAGCACGAGGGAGGATCCAAGTACCACCGGACTCTAATTAGGAGTCATCGTATTAGATTCCAAAATTAGATAGGAAACTGAGTTTAAGGATTGTCCAAACCTAACCAATTCCTAGTTTGGTCTGGCCCACATAGGTGGGCCAGACTAGTTTGGAATTGTTTTGAGGACAGGCTGCTTGCCCGTGGAGGAAACTGTTCCAGCCACAGTGGAGCTGGAGCACAGCGCCTGGTCTTCAGCTGAGCCAGCTTCTGCTCTCACTGTCCTGGAAGGACATTTAATTTAAAGCAATTGTAGCTGTTGCTTTTTCAGGTAGACAAAGACAACTGAAGGCATTAATTCAGGCTAACTTTGTATGCCCCCCTTTTATTTCAGATATCAGAATTGTGTATGGAAGTTTATTTTAAGCCAAGTTCCTTTTACTCTTGACTCCTGTGATTTCTGTATCTTCACCTGTTGAAGAGCTTATAAAAACTGTCTGATAGATTTTGCCTTTAACCTTTGTAACTTAACAACATCTTCCAACAAAGGATTTAATAGTGTTTTCCAAACTGGGCTACTGACCTTTGTCACTTAGCTAGTGTGAAGCATTAAAATGTCCATGTTATAGCCAGCAAAATTTACCCAGGAAAATTGAATTACATGCCCAGAGTCGCAAAACAAATCAGCAGCAAGAGCCAGAAAGCAATACATCACATTTCTCCTTTTAACAGCTTTAATGGGTAAGTAGGCTTTCTGGCTTTCTAAACTTTTATATTACATATGCTGGGGATTTTTTTGCCAATGTACAATTGTCCTGTGCAATATGTCCATGATACATTTGGTTTTTACCAGCCAACCTAGAAGTTGTCTAAGCTGTCTTTTAAAACAGTCAATTCAGAGAACAGTCAGGTTATCCTGACTTAACTGACTTTGGTAGAAGTGTGCATTTCTACAACCTATGGCAAGCACAAGGCATTGAGTCTGAACTTAATCCTCTGTTACAGAATTATAATGTCTCACATTTGCTATGAGCTGTGCTCATTCAAGTGGCTGTTACTGTGGTTTATCTGAGATGTGGTAACTTGGATTTTAGGTTGAGACCATCAATAGCAATTTGAGCTGCTAGTGGTATAGCCTAAGCTGCCGTATAGCAAACAGGCTAAAGCATGTTTATAATGTGAACTGTTACAAACCAACGTCTGTTTCTCTTTCTCATCGGCAGTTTCCTAGGAGGATAAAAAATGTATTCCAAGTTTACACTATGGAGAAGAAGCATTTATTTAGAGGTGTTCAAAGTTGGGCTGTTTTAAGCTTCAGCTCAGCTGATGAATGGAGATGCTGTGTGGACAAGCTTATAATGGATTGAAATTTAGCTTGCAGTAGTTTGCCTTAACTTAGTAAGAAACTCAGGTTAGCTCTAAAATTAATGGAAAAATATACAGAGGGCTTTGCACTGCTTTTATTAAATGAGATTGAAAATCATTTATTGTTAAAGTGGTGCAATGCTGAATATACAAAGCGATACATAAAGTTCCTGCAGTCCTGCTATACAACTGTGTTTAGCTGTATGTCTCCTGATTAATTTGATGGTAGTTTGGTATCTGATTGGGCATTGAGTGCCTAAATGCATGAATTGAAACCCTTGTAGCTCTTTGCACTGATCATCATTTTTGACTGTTAAGCCTAAGAGCAGAAGCTCTGGCGACAGCAGCCCAGCAGTTGCATGCAAAGATTTACTCTTTCTTCCCAAGGCTCGTGGTCACTTGGGGCAGGCTGTATTGGATGGCAGTGAATCCTCTGTGGCATGTCAAAAGCCACATCTTCACTCCTGTGATGCCTAGGATTGTGACATCCAAGACCTACTTTCACTCTGCTCCGTGAGACGGGCACAGCAGTTTGGTGTGGTGATTGCCCATACATCTCCCCACACATGTCCTCCAAGCCCTGAAACTCCCAAAATTATTTTCACCAGTCTTGAGTCGCACTGATGCATCTGACAGTTTATCGTGACCTGATGTTACTGTTGTTCATGCTACTTGCATAAATGTGTTCTTACTATAAGGCAAAAACTCTGGCCATCACTGGGTGAGTTATTTTCCACTGTTTTCACTCCAGCAGCATTATTTCACCTGCTGGTAAAATCCTTAATGTAAGATGAAAATGCCTTCCCAGTATCCATCCTCTTTTTCTGAGTACTCAGATCTCTGTGGGTTAAACACCCTTATCCTCTTTGGAACAGCTGCTCTTGTGGACTCCCATGCAGCACCCACTCTGTACATAAGCAGTTGCTTTCAGTTGCTCACTCACAGGATGAGGTGTGTCTGTTTACCTGCTGGGGGCACAGGACTAGCATGCTGGGGAGGATAAAAAAACACCATCATGGCCCTGGACGCGGTCAGCGACTGAGGCTCAAAGTGTCCATTGAAGGGAGAGGCTATTTTAGAGGGAAAAATGTGTTTTGAATTGTTTAGAGGAGGGGGTTTCATGTTTTATGGATGTCTGGGGGTTGAGGAGGAGCCTTGTCTTCCTCCATGTATGATATTGTTTGAGCAAAAAAGTAAATTGAACTATCCAGGTTTGTGAATTTAAGGGGGTTTGGCTAGAAGCGTAATAATTTGCAGGGTTTAATTTTTCTCTGGGGAAAAAAAAAAAAAGACATTTTTGAGAACAAGGCCTGGGTAACCAAAATATGTTTGTTTTTGTTTAAATCACTCAGCAGAGAAATAGTTTCTTGTCTATTGTTAAGAGAGAGGTTTAAATCAAAGGCAAATTCTACATATTCTAAAATATACAGACAACTCTTTGAAAACAAAGCCAAGCAAAACTTTAAAAGAGACCTTCTCCTTGACGCAGAAGTTTTCAGTTAGTTTACTGTGGTGAGGCTAGTGTGGAAAGAAGCAGTCTGAGAAACAAATCACAAGTCCCCAACTTTGGAGTTGAAAGTCGGGGAGAGCATCATATTAATAGAATGGGAGACCTTTCCACAGAGCTTCTCGTCCGGGGCTTTTCCAGCAGCAGCAAGGAAAAGCCTTTATTGTTTGTGGGGATTTTTGTGTTCGGATTTGACTGTGGAAGATTTCAGAAAGCTGCGGAGTGAGGGAGTGGAGGGCCTGATCCTGTCGTGTTGGGTGGTCCCTCCTACTGCAAATAACCCTATTGAAAACAGAGGGACTATTTGTGGAGTCGTTTGTTTGTCAGGAAAAATAGGGTTTGTAGGATACGGCCCCGATTAGCATTCAAATTCCTGGTTATTTTCTTGTGATAAAAACACCATCACAGAAATGCACGTGGCAACTCTTTGGTTCCTGTTTGAACTCTTGCCACTTGCTCCATGCTTCTTCCCACTTCCTCTGCCACAAAAAAGTTATTCCAGCACTGTGCTAGCTTGGTTTAGCTGGCTGCTTCCTTCTTGCCCAAGACTGACTTGGCCTCCATCCCTTTGCCATGCCATTTGGGATAAGCAAGGCTTGGGCTCTGTGTTCCCTGGCTCCTGCTCAATGGTATCCATCAGTGAGGGCACCTGGGGTTGCTCTTTACCTTTGGTTTCTGGCTGCTGGAGCACATTAGGAAAATGGTATTCATGTATACAGCTTGACATCACTGCCTGAAATCACCCCCTCCATAAATTCTGCTTAATATGACCTGGCTATAGTCAACTTCGTCCAGAGGATGTCCTTCTCAGGAGAGTAAATTATGAAACAGTTTACCACTAAGCTGCAGTTTTCTGAAACACTCCTGAATGTCCAACTGCCTTATCAGAGAGTGGGTGTCCTTCCTGACCTGCATGTGCTGGCACAAGCAGCATCGATGATGGCTGTGCCAGACTGGTGCAAGCTCAGCATGCTGATGGATGCCAGGAAGGATTTTGACAGCAGTGCCGTTATTTAGGGGAGGGAGAAGTGCTCTCCTTAGCTGTATTTTCTCGTAGCTCCTTGTTTTAGTAGACATAACTAATTAGTGGGGTTTTGTATTTATTAATTTCATTTTTTCCCCCCTTAAACTGAAATAAGGATGGCTGAAAGGGTAGATTTGTCTTTTCTCTCTCTCTCTTTTTTTTTTTTTTTTCTTTTTTCTTTGGGCTAATCTGAGGCACACTGCCACATCTGAAGCCACTTGGCTTATTATGGATTTCATGGAAACTGATTCCCTGAAAGTGTTTCCATATGTGTGTTCCCAATATATCCTATCCTTTTCTAAATGGGAGTACAAACTCGCACACGAGCTGGAAATGGCTTCAGGATGTGACAGAGAAGTCATATGACTGGAGTGGCACTGTGTGTGGCCCTCTCTGAAAGTCACGGTGTCCTGTGTGCTGGCTCCCATCCTACACTAGATCCAGTTTCAAAGAATATCTTCCTTCCCGGCTTCTTAAAAACTCTTAATCAAGAACCAGTAAGGAATCCTCTGTCCTCAGGAGGGGGTGCATAATAGTTGAATGAGATTCGAAAGGAAGATTTGGATGGGGAGGGAGAAAAGAGGGGTTTAAAGAGTGAAATTAAAGAGCGATGCCAAGGGCTTCCTCCCCCTCCCCGCCCCTGCAAAACATAGTTTCTTTGTGTCTGCTTGGGGATCAGATGGTATTTCTGAGCTGCTAGCATGCAGTGGAAAAGTACAATTCATGACAACATTGGAAACAAATATTTATACTGGATAGTTAAGGCACATTTTTCTGGGGAAAAAAAAAAAGTTCTAAAGTAGACTGCCCCAATGTACGGTATCTTCCCATTCACTGGATTTATACAGGATTCCTGTACTTCAGGTGGTGTACGCTCACCACCTCTGTACTTGCATTGCAACTCTCAGCCCTGCATTCTCACCCCTGTGCTGTATACAACACCGTTGACGTTGCTATCCAAGAAAAGCTTCAAATGTTCCTTCTAATGCGTTTCTGCAAAGGCTGGTGAAAAACAGCAGCAGTTGAAATTCAGACAGGAAAAACTGGGGAAAACTGAACCAGCAGTGATATGTACCTCTGTGTGTGTTTGTGCTGGACTTAGTACCAGAAAACTTTATTTACTTTTTGCTTCCAATGTAGCACGTAGATGGCCTGAGACTTTCAACATGAATGGGGGTTTTGATGTAATACCAATTCCTTTCCACCTGAATTACCTGTGACAGTTCCAGACTGAAGTCACTAGGATGAGATAGGAAAGACTGAGAAGTTTGGATGCTCCCCTTCACACCAAGTCAACGGGCATCCACAGGTGGCAGGTCAAAACCCACAAGCATGGAACCTTTTTCATCTAATGTGACCATTTGTCCCCCTCCTGTGGTTCTCGTTAGAAAGCTTTTGGAGTCCTGGATGCATGAAGTTTCACAAGGCAGGATCTATAAATGACAGTGATAACATAGCTTTCACAGCTCCATTTCTTTTCTTAACAGTCCATCTAGGAGGAGTTTGGTTTTGCTTTTTTCCACGTGTGGGAAGAATTTCTACCCACTGGTGTTCCTAAATTGAAGATGAGCCACTTCTTGAGGTGCAGGCAGCAAACACCTGTGTTTAGATATGTAGTCACTGGGCAAGACTTAGGCGCTTAAAGAACATCACCTTCCAATGCAGTTCATCCAGCAGAAAAAATAAATTAAATTGAGTGAGCAGAGCAGGTAATGATGGTGTCAGGTCTGGAGAAGTTCAGAGCCCCGGTTTTGTCCTTAAACAAAACTGGTGTTGGGAAACACTCTCCTTTATTTGCATGAGTGGTACGTTAATGGCTTCTGCTAATTACCTTATTTATGGGGTGTTTCTCCCAGCAAAGGGCTTAGGTGCTGTGCCATTAATTCAGTGAAAAGATCTATCTGCACATTAATCTATGGTATTTTAGGTGCCAGACTCCAGTGACCTAAATACCAGAAGGCACAAATATGCAGTTTACCATGTGAACTGGGGTACCGAGGGACAGTGACACAAGATTCAGTAGAATTAGGTTCTCATGTGTTGTGTGTGAGACTCAGTAGGGGTTAAAATATTCCTTCCTCCCTCTGACTTTTGTGAGACTGCTGTGCTTAATAATGTTTCAGTTTAAAAGGTCCCAACTAGGCCTTGAAGTTAACACCTTGTTGAGGTGAAGGAAAGAGGACTGGGGGCCAGTTCACACCTCTTCCACTGCTGTTGTTTGCTCCGAGACGAGACTTGATTGCTGTTGTGCAAGGGTGACAGGAAAAAAAAGGGGGGAAAAAAAGGGACAACCTCATTGTTTTGAGTTTTGTTTTTTGGTATGTGGTTTTTTGTTTTTTTTTTTTTTTTCTTTGCCTATTTGTTGCCTTTTTTGTGTGTGTGTTTTGAGGGTTTTTTTTTAAGGCTTTTTGTTTTTTGTTTTGTTTTGGTTTGTTGTTTTTTCTTTTTCCTAAATTAAAGGGAGGGAAAGAGCATTTGAAAATCTGCCATTTCCAATGATAAACGGTTGCAAATATCCAGACAATCTCAAAAGTGATCTGGGAAGGGAATAGACTTATGCATTATTTCTGCAGTGCTGCATGACCCTCCTGCTGGCATCATGTAGGCACATGTTCTGGGATAGATGTGTGGGAGGAGTGTCCCTGAGCTCCAGTACAAAGCTAAGCACTCAGGTCAGGTTTGCAGGATCAAGACCTAATATTTACAGCAAGGAGGTTGTTTAGAATCCCTAGGAACTGCAGTCTCAGGCTCTGTGCTGCAGTGGCATCTGGAGGGAAGGTGATACAGCAAGTTTGGAGAGTCAAAGGTTTGCCTGGAAGAATGATCATGCTGTGTGTGATTCACTAAACACTTATTAACAGAGCCAGGTGACAAAAAATTAACAAAATTTAAAGTAAAATAACATTCTCCCCAGTACAGAAGGATGCTTGAGGAAAAAAAGAAATCCAAATAAGAAATAACCAGTCCCCCCTATCCAAACACCTTGCAAAGAATCCTTAAGCTTGCAAAACTAAGTGCTCAGAAATTGGGAAATCTCAGTACTAATGTTGCCTGTGCAATGTTAAATCAGCCTAATTCTGCTTATGCATTATATTACAGATTATAATTACAGGATCACATGATACTTTTCCCACGGGATTCCTGTCTCATTCAATGCAGGGGATGGACAGTGTTAAACTAATGAGCAGTTCTTCAATGTGTATTCTTGTTCTTTGCATTTCCTCAGGCCTTACTTATTCCAAAGCATTAAATTCTCCTATGAAGAAGGAATTCTTAGTTTCTTGATGGGCTTTGGTCTTAAAATTTCTGCCATAGTATTTGGATACAGTTCATTGCAGTGCAATGTTCCCAAGAAAGAAAGAACACAGTTTTTTAGAGTACTGAGACTAACTTGGATGTCTCCTGTAACTCTGTGCACCTTCTGTGCCTTATCTACAGTATGTTTTTTTCCTATCTTTAGCCTCATGTTCAGACCTGAATTCCTACTGGCTTCATCTGTACCTATGAATATTCGTTGCACATGGAAATCAGAAGCCAACATCTTTGCTAGGGTCAGAGAATGAGAGCTGTTAAAATATGATTTGGAGAGATTTCAAATGAGTCACGTATGAGCAGTGTGGCAGAAACACGTATGAAGTCCATTTTTCTCAGGAAATAACGAAGTCTCACTCACCTTATTTACTTTAGCCCTTCTGATTTCTTGCAGCAGTGGATTTTGGGGATATATAGACAATGGTCTTCTACGTTTCCCATCTCTGTTACATCTCCAGAGGAAGTCAGCTTGTCTGCTGTATTCAGGAGGGTTTGTGTGAAAGGAATAGCATCTCTTGTAATTGAATTTTGTATCATAGTGCATATGCAGGAGTAACTTGAATGCTGGTATTTCCTAACTTTCTCACTCTTCACATGGTAACCTTAATAATGTCCTTTTGTTTGTCTCTAGTTGTAGTCTTAGTTTCTCAGATTTTGAAAAAAGCAAACCCCAAGTAATACTACCTTCCCACATTTTTCTTTGCAGTATCATACAAACATTCACACGGACCAGCACTTAGTTCCTTTTATGCAGTCTCCAGTGAATGGAGCCACTGATGGACCAAGACTTCATCAGGAATGCCATGGGGATGGGTGGGGATGTCTCTGTGTTTTAGCAATATTTGCAGAAGAAATGCTGGGACTTGAAACTCCTGAATTTCGTTCCAGTCTCTAGACAAGTGTCTTTGTAGGGGCACAGAATCTTCTGCCCATTTTTAGGCAGAATGCTTGAGATTTGTTCATATTTGGCTGGATTTTCCTGACAGCGTCTCTCACACAAAAGCCACTCCTGTTCCAAAGTTCAAGTTCCTACTTCAAAGAGTGGAACTGGTACAGCCTTTCAAAGGAAGTCTCCTCAGAGTTTAAGATTAGTAGAACAATGTATTTTTCCCAGCAGAAGAGTTTCAGATGAAATTTTAAAAACAAATAAATGCATAAATCACAATTTAGCCTGAGACAGACGCCCAGCATGGACAATTTCAGCCAGAACATTTAAAGTCTGGCAAAGCTGTAAGAGACTGAAAATTGTCTCATCATGTGAAGTGTGTGGCATTCTTCATCAAGGAGATATTATCAGCTGTAAGTAACCCAAGCTGCACATATAATTCATAGAAGTAAATGTTAAGGAAGGATAAAGCAGTTTCAATAGGTCAACTAGTGCTGTGGCTGAGCCTGAGTGGAACTACTGAACAAAACTCCATAAAATCTAGTATCTAATTCAGCAAATATCTTGACACTGAAGTTCCCCAAAACACTGATGAATATACTTAACTATATGAAGCTGAATTTCCTGAGATGAACTGTTCAGTGACTTTCAAATACAGCACTAATCTTGGTTTTTTTTTGCGTCTAGTGATTATGGATTGACTTGATGTGCTAGAAATTTCCCGATCAAAAAGCAAAAGGGACCATTTCTTTTTTTAATGGTGACCTTATAGCGTAAAATGACAAAGCAAATTGCGATATCTGTGCATTATAAAATTAACCTATAGCCCTTTAAAGTAGATGTCAGCTCGCTGTACCCACAAGGAGTTAATGTATCCACAGTACATTATGATCTTTAATAATTGGAAGTGATTGGCCAATGTGCTGTAAACCTGGCAGAAATTTGTTGCCTTGTTTTCTGCAAACCACGAGCACAGTTTAGCATTAGCTGGCGTCTGTAAACTGAAAAAGAGAAATGACCATGGTATGCATTCAGCTGTAAACGGTAGAGCTGCAAAGCTGCAACAGGTAAAACTTGGTTTTAAGCACGAATGCAAAACCCTTTTAGTTAGCTGCTGGCAAATGGCCAAGTCTAGGGTTTTTAATGAGGCTTCTGCATCAAAATAAGTGGAACCACATGGAATTTTAATTCTTCTTATTCTAAATATGAAACACACTGGAGCAGTATTCTTGAATCTAGGATGTTAGCATATATATTGGCATATTAACGTGACCACTATTCTGTTCTAAACATACAGCTCTCAGAAAACTTGAGTGCTAGGGTATGTTAGGAAGGAATCAACTTGAAAGTTCTAAAAACAGTTTAACTTAGACTCTTCTGTTTTTTTAATTGTTTGGTGGGGGGGTGTTGTGGGTTTTTTTTTTTTGTTTGTTTGTTTGTTTTTTTAAGCTCAGTGATCTGATCAGACTGTGTAGGAAAAGATTACTTGCTGTGCTTGTTGCCATGTTTCTCTTTCTGATGGAACAGAATAAAGTCTCTTCACAAAAGTCTGGTTTCACAATCTTGTGGCAATGATGCAGGGAGGAGGATCTGCACTTCACCCATTTAATACAAGCTGTCATGAGAGTGGGAGTTCACAGATGCAAATTTTCTTGCTTTGGTGGAGGAAAATATAGCATAAATCTTTAATCCTGCTTGGGAGAGGAATAAATAAGTTATTTACTTGCACTGGCATGTTACTGTATTGTTAATCGACATCGCTATTTGTGCACAACTAGATATACAAAGATGAGTGCTATACCTAGAAGACCTGTTTATTTTCCCAGTCCAGCAAAGAGCTGAACATACATAAATAAATATGCATCTAGTGTTTGCAAGTTAGAACCTTAACAAGAGATTATGGAGGTAAGAGGTAACACAGAGAGTCAGTGGAGTGGAGTGAAAATGCACCAGTGAGGTTGCATAGCAGTGAGGATGGCAACTTAGGCTTTAAAACAAGCATCACACAAAACTTTCTGATCTCCAAAAGTACCTTTACAAAGTAGAGATACAGAGGTCTGGGAGCAAATCATGAGTTATGGAAACAGTAGAAGATGTTAGACGAAAGAGGGTTTGGAGAAGTGCATGCAGGAACTGTGCAGATACAGCCATGGATGAGATAAGAAAGGGTTATGGTTATTTGGCCTTTGGGTAAATAGGACTGTGCTTTACAAGCAACAGTAAAAGCAAACAAGTGTAGATTTACTAGAGTATGTAAGGAGGTCTGTAGCACCATATTAGAAATGCCTACGTGTGGTGTGCACGTTTGCAGTCATTTGACACATACAGGATCTTTTGGCAGCATTTTAATGCGTAGAACTATATGGATAGTTTTTTATTAAGAAAAAAAAAAAAAAGAGAGAATTGGTTGCAAAGAAACCAAAAATGCCAATGCTTTTCTACACCCTTACCCTCACACCGGTTGTATCTTTGATTATAAAAGTTGTTTGGCTTCTATCAGGGTAAACCAAGAGCAACTCTGTTCATGTTGGAAGAGTTGCAATAACAACAACAACAACAACAAAAAAAAACCCAACCAAAAACAAACCACCAACAAGAAAGGGGGGTATAAGCAGTAGCAGATTGAAACTAAGTATTTTGAGCAGCTGGGGAAATTATGTTCTAACCTTATATTTCCAGATATGTATCAGACCTGTTCAGAATATAAAGGATAGTGTTCCAAAATTACAGCTTTGAATCTGGGTGGTATTGCCTCTGGCTATTGTTTGCAGTTGGGAATGAAAGAAGTTGCATCAAGTAGTAGTGTTTGCTGTAAAGGTACAAGTTATATTACATTCCATGGGACTGTGGTTTGGAGGGTTGATGATGGAGACAGACCCATTCACCCCTAGGTCATTGATTCAGTTCCTGATAAAGATAATAGTAATCACATTGTCATCAGAGTTAAAAAACGTCTTTTACTGCCCATTTAAACTCTCTACAAATATCTTTTGAGATGGGAGATTATACTCCCCAGGTTTCAGGCTGCATGATTTGGATGTTGACTGGCTCTGATCCAGAACCTCCAGCCTGAACCCAAGCTGTGCCTGAGTTTTGCCCCCCCGTGCTGCTTTTAGATATCATAGAAGGTGTGGGTTAAACAAGCTGGTAGAACAGGACAGAATAGTAATCTAAATCACAAAATGTGCCATACAAGGCAGAAGGATCTGTTGAGTCTGTGGCTTATGGTAGTAATCACTGTTGCAGGTGCTGTTGGGAGCAAAAGCAGAAGGGCTGGAGGGACTCTCCTTCTACACAGTAGTATTGGCAGGTCAAATTCCAAGCCTGTCGACAAGGAAAAACATTGCTGCAGCTTACATTGAGGATACACAAGGTTTTTCAGTGTTTAGCATGTTAGCCTGGCATCTAGAAGGTGTATTTTCCTTGTAGGCAAACCAGATATAGTAGACTGGCAAAGCGATGGGTGAAGCCATCTGTAAAGCTGTAGAAGTGTTCCTGGGAAGTACAAGGAGAGTTAATTTGTTTTAATGATTTTTTTTCCCCCTTTATGTATACCTTGCTCTTTCCACCTATCTCTATATAAAAATCTATGTACATATTGTATACTGGCCCATGCATTTCTCTATCTCTTGCACTGTACATCTACATTAAGCTCTTTCTCCCTGTCCCTTTTCCCACACCCTTTTTGTTTTTCGCTTTTCTGGCTCTCAGTGCAAGCTTTCACCATCTCTGCTCCTGTCCATCCCACAGTCTCCTAAGCAGATCAGCAAGCTACTAGTGCTTGCTTTCCAGTTCTGCTCCAAAACATTGGGTGTTTGATGTGGGACTAGAAATTAGGCAAAATGAGTTTACCCATCCCTGTTTTGCGTTAGACTCCAATTCACAGCATTACCATCCAGACGTTCACAGTAGCCATAGACTGTGTGGTCTTTTTTGCAACCAGTCTGCCCAGACTACATACAAAAACAACTTTTTTTTTTCATTGGCAAAAGGACTGTTTGGCTTGTAATTTTCCATCATCTGCAATGAAAATTAAAATTTGCATCTTTGCTATCAGCACAGTGACCTTGTCCATCTTTGAAATAAAACAAATAATATTTTTCATCTATAGGAAGCAGATGAGCAGACCTTCACTTAAATAGATTGGCTAAGGCAATAAGCAGGGTTTAGTTACCCCTCGTATAACTCTTCTGGTGTCAGTGGTGCAACTAACTTTGTGCTGCCAACTCTTGTAGTTTTATTACAAGTTGCATGGTAATTTCTGCTTTTCTCAAGACCCCGGATCCTGATGGCCTGTGCTGAGATGGGAATCTCAGCTCTCATGTACAACCAGACCTGAGCTTCTCTAGGTGTTATAGCAAAAACCCAAAGACACATAACCCTCAAAGGTCGGAAACCAGAAAATAAATCAACCCCAAATCCACATTTCTCTTTTTGGCTCTTGTTTTTTTGGGATTATTTTTTTCTCCAGCCTGACTTGTGACATTTGGATGACTCAGGTTGGCAATGCTGCTCCCTGCACTGTCACTGGTGGAGTTAGACCAGGGATGAGTTTGGCCCAACGCATGAAGACAGGTTTATGACTCTTTTCCTTGCAATGTTATTAATTGATATGATCTGCTGTTTTCTTGGGGGCCAGAAGAAGTGGGTTTTCTTAGAGAAATAGAATTCTATCATCACTTGGTACAAAAAATGGTATTTACAGAAATCTTTTCCCCCGTCTTCTGTTGTAATTTTTTAGGTGCTTCAGAGCTGGGCCCATTTTCAGATCCCAGGCAGTTCACAAGCATTTCATCCCTCACTGAGAGCCGCTTCTCCAACCCACGAATGCACTATCCAGCCACCTTTACCTATACACCGCCAGTCACCTCAGGCATGTCACTGGGTATGTCCGCAACCACTCACTACCATACCTACCTACCACCACCCTACCCCGGCTCTTCCCAAAACCAAAGTGGACCTTTCCAGACCAGCAGCACTCCATATCTCTACTATGGCACTTCGTCGGGATCATACCAGTTCCCCATGGTGCCAGGAGGGGACCGCTCCCCTTCCAGGATGCTTCCTCCATGCACCACCACGTCCAATGGCAGCACGCTGTTAAACCCTAACTTGCCTAACCAGAGTGATGGTGTGGAGGCAGATGGCAGCCACAGCAGCTCTCCAACCGTCTTGAATTCTAGTGGCAGAATGGATGAGTCAGTTTGGAGGCCATACTGAGATTCCTTCTGTAGCCGGCCTGACCTCTGCGAGCCAAAAAAACCCCAAACCAAACAAATGGTCGACTAACTATGAAGTGCCTGGGTTTTGTGTTGTTTTTTTTTTGTTGTTGTTGTTTTTGCTTTTTTTAAAAAAGAGATTTTACCAATACATGTAACTGTGTAGATGGGATGATAATGGCCATAAAGAATAAGTCACCAACACACCACAACCTATGTTTCAGATTATGTGGATCAAAGCACATATATATATAAAAAAATATTTTTTCCTTGACCATTTTACTTTGTTTTATATTTAAAATATACCTTTGAAGCACACACAAGAAAAAAATCAACCCCTCCTTTCCCCTCCCTTTTTTCCTTTTTTTTTCCCTTTTTTTTTTCCCCAGTCTAGAATGTGAGTTCTTTTGCCAATGAGGAGAGAACGGACTCTCCAGCTACCAGGAGAAGCATGGTGATGCAAGGCAAAGGCTGCATTCCCCTTTATTTTTTTAATATGCCCCGCCCCAACCATGAACTCCAGATACAGTTGCAATCATACAATGTATGGGACCCTCTTCACACCTGTAGTGCAATTCAACTGGCTTGTATTGGTGCACATAAAAAGAAAGCAAAGATTGAGTTGTTTGCATTTTGTCATGATACATTCAGATGAAAACAGTTGTCCCAAAAAACTCTGTCTGAGCATTGCTGCAGATAATGGTTGGAACGTCTCTGTGTTCATTGCTTTTTTTGGTATGTTTTTGGGTACTTAAAGAGAACAAGGCTTCAAGTTAGGCTACAAAACCCTGGGATTTCCTTTTTTTGCTTTTGTTTCCATTGATTTTGCCTTTGATTAGCCAAAAACTAAGAATGAACAACCAAAACCTTTAGAAACTAAAAACAAAATGTTGTTACTTATGCAAAATATCAAAATGGCAATATATATTATAAGAGCCAAAATAGTATACATAGTATTTGTGTTTGGCTATGTTATTTCCTTTTCTAATTTTTTCTTAAATTATAAATGTGTAAAATTTGAGGTTGTTTGCTAACATGAATCATCATATAACTTTAAAAAATATTTATGATTATTTAATGACATTTGGACCTTTTAAATGTTTCTTAATGTAATGATATATTGACTTCGGTCTCTAAAAGTGTTTTTTTGGTTTCTAGTTTTCTTTTTTTACTTACTGCATTTCTGAAATGGTGCAAACTTCAAATCTTTACCCAACTCTGAAAAGCAATTCCAGTGTGAACCAGTTTACAATGTGAGTAAAAATGACAAACCCAGCCCTAATGCATCCATATCAAGTGATTCTGGATGTAGTTTTTTACATAAGTTATGAAGGAAATACTGTGTTTTACAATATTTTTGTTAGCTGTCTGGTTGCCTTCAACACAGTCTTGCCTTTTAATCAGTTGTTGTGGAGATATTAGAAAAATAGTGGGAAGGATGAAATATCTTCCACTCTTCTCCTAATTTCTTCTTCTCCCAAGATTTTTACCAGAACGTAAACATTGAAAAGTACTCATATTTAAAATTTTGTCTTCGGACAATGTGATCTGAATTTTGACAGGATTTGTTTTCTTTTCCAAAGAAAAATAAAAACTGTTTCAAAGGCCATGTTTTACAAACAATGGATATATCAGAAATGGGGGGAGAATTGGTGAAACTTTTCCCCCTCTCTTTGCAATTTCAGCCCATTTGATGGAGTAAAAAGGTTCAAAACTTGAGACACAAACTGCCTGGTAATGCATCACTGCACGTTAGCATTAAATGCTAGAGCCATAAGGATGCTGTGTTGACTTTGAAGCTGATGTGGCTATTGAACTAGAGGGACAAGCCCAAGGGCAGCGATATTTACCTCTGCAAACGCTGAAGAAAAATAAGTCACCTTAAAAGCCACCCTGGGGCTCCCAGGTGTGATACAGGGAAAGCAAATTGCACCCGGAAACCCTTAACCATCCCGTCTGCCACCAAACTCTCCAGTGGAGAGTGTCGCAATAAATACCAGTGAGCATAGCCATACGGAGCCCGACAACACCGTCATCACCGCTCGGTAACAGCAAAGCCGTTACACGGGTTGACATTAGCATGGTACATCTCTCCAACTTATGTGATGATGTGCTCTTAAAAAAAAAAAAAAATCTTTGCCTTCTAAAGGTTGTATACCAAGTATGCTTTAAGTATGACACTTTTTTTTTCCCTTCTTCTTCTTCTAATACTTAGTTTTCCTTCAAAGATGGAAGCTGTAATTGAGTCTATTTATTGTTGGTTTGTGGTAGCTTGAAGCATACCACTGTCCATTTATTTGTAACTGTAAAATACGTTTGTTAGTCTCAGCAGCACTTAAAAAGCCAGTGTCTGGTTACACATTTCAGTTTTGTTTTTTGTTTAGTAAGCAAGAGAAAAAGATGTACTGCCAGTGCAAGCTGTTTCCTATTTAATAAAAGGTACTATATTTGTACATTATTTGTTATTGCTGAGAAGGGCTTTTTAAGGTTTACTGTATGCATATTAAGTAATTTTTAGGGTGCTTTTGTGTTGAAATGTTGTTGAGCGTGGCTGCAGGCAGCAACCCAGATTTTTTTTTTTTTTTTAAAGACTTTGTTGTAAAATACAAGCACTTGTTTTTTGTTTCTGGATAAATCCAGCACAGACCAGAATTTTATTTTGCTCAGTACTGACAGGACTCTGTTTTTGTCCCCGTGGTTTCTCAAATGGACCGTTAGAGACAGACTTTGAAAATGTTTTCGCTTCCTGGATGAGGTGCACATGCTTGATCTGTGTCCTCATCTTCCCTGGTCATGTGGGCAGGCATCTGGCTTAGCCTGCTTGAGGTAGGAAGGAATGGATTTTCTAGTTACCTATGGACAGAGGAGCACCAGCTGCTGGACATTCAGTACACTCCCATGCTCCTGAGCCCTCCCGGTGCCTTTTGGAAATCTGCCAGTACCATCAGAGGCACTTGTATAGGCTGAGGCAGAGCTGCTCATCAAAACTTTCAGAAAATGCTTTTGGGTTTGCTTCAAGATGCTCTTGAATCAGGATTTCAGACCAAAAAAATACACCAACCAGGGATACAAGATTATTTAATGTTTTGTGAGGTGCTTAGCATCAACAGAAAGCAGTTTTGTGAAAGGTACAACGTCCTTTCCCTTTGGCGACTGGTAATCTTTGGCACCAGTCATTGACTGAAAGATAAAAAAAAATACTTTTTTTTTTTTTTTTTTCCCCAGCTCTCTTTTACTACCAAAGATGTACTTCCAGCACAACAGGCACGATGTCTCTTTAGCCAAACAGAGGATTAAACTGTCCTCTCCATCCTCCTGAGGGTAATCAGATCAGTGTCAGCAGGTTGGGATGGATGAATAAAGTAAATGGTTGAATCATTCATGTAGTGTTGATCGTTTCTTTTGAAAGACCAGCTGCTGTGTCTTTTATAGCATTGAATGCTTTTTGCCAGAGGTCCCCTTACTGAGTATTACCCAGTTTCTGCAGGTACCATCTTAAGTGGTGAAAATTTTGCACTTTCACACTTAGCAAAGCAACGCTCATCTTTGTGTTGGGCTGCACATGGCCAAGAAGGCATGAGAAAAAGCAATAATTAAAACCTGGATCAGCCATGAGCTCAAAGAAGCCCCATTCTCTGAATCCCTGAATCTCTTCTTGTTTTTTAATAGAATGCATTTCATTTTAACATTTTGTGAGAACTTTTTTAGGTGTTTGTTTACTTCCATGTTTACAGATAACCCTTTGCCTTTTTTTTTTTTTTTTAATGCAGTACTTCTAAGTATATCAACCAATCCCATACTTTTAACAGTAACTTTTGTTTTAGGTAAGATGAGTGACATTCCTTTTTTTTTTTTTTTTTTCAAATGCTGTCACCCAAGATTTGCTTTTCATGCACATATTGTACAAACACACTCTGCTTTATGCCACAGACTACGATTGTGGGTTGGTTTACTTAAACTTCAAAGGGACTATTTGTATTGTATGTTGCAACTGTAAATTGAATTGTTTGGCATTTTCTCATGATTGTAATATTAATTTGAAGTTTGAATTTCATTTTCAATAAAATGGCTTTTTTTGTTAATGTCTTTCTATGCTTCTTTTTCTTCCACTCTCTTCTCTTAGCACCAGGCAGGGTAAAGTACATATAAAGTAGGACATGGCAGCAGCCCTTCTGTGGTAGCCCCATCAATTTCTGCAGCACTTAATTTTTCAATTGAATATAGAAGACAAGTTCCCACACCTATGGATGGTAAAGGACACCTTCTAAATCTCATCCCAAATGCTGCTTCTTTTCTCGAGTCTGCAAGCTATCAAAATCTGTATCTTAAACGAGTGCAAACTGCTCCATTCATTTTATTAGACTGTTAACTCTGAAACCTAACAACTAACATTAGATGGGATAGTAACTAGGACACTAGGTTGTTACCATGCTGTGGGCAAAGATGGGAAGTATAGGAAAAGTTGAGAGAGATTTCCAAACTGGAGAGGGAGGGATTGGGGTTTATGGCATATTTCCAGGAAGGGGTTGCATTATCCCCACCTCTTCCTGGTCAGGAATGCAGTTACAGATAATCTTCTAATTTGCATGGCTTGAGGCAAGAACAGTTTCCAAGCAGCAAAAGATATATGTACCGACAGGGAGGAGACTGGGGGAGGAGGCTATTTTTCTTCCAGCCTAGTGACAGGAGTAGGAGGAGATGCAGCTAATGAAGGTGAGGTTAAGTTCACCCAGGGCTGACTGCAGGAGGAGAAGAAGAGAGGACAGGAATTGTTTGCAAGTTTGTTCCTGGTTTCATAGTAAGTTCTTATCCTTTTTAGCTATCTCTTGAGTTTGAAAAAGTGAAATAGCAGCACAAAGAGGCAAGAGGTTCTGATCATTTCTAGAAACCTTTACCTCTGAAATTTAAATATAATTTATACTGGTTTTGTGAACTCTTCTTGCTTTATCATGGACGTACACTCTTGGTTTTTTTTTTTTGGTGTGGTGTTTAAGACTGAGATGATGTTCAGGGTTTTTGAAAGGTGCTTTCATTCAAGTCCATAATCTGAGATACAATTTTAGGGAAACTTCATCCAAGAGTGAGGAATGAAGCAAACAAATCAATTTTCTGTATTGTAATTGCTATATAAATCATCTAGGGGGTACTTACACTAAATATTAGTGCTAAGAGTTTTTGCTGCCCTCTGGTACACAGGTTAACCCATCTCAGTTAGTCAGAGCACAGAGAGCCATTCATTATATGCTTGCTTTCATAGTCATTTAATCCAGACGCTCATAAAGGGAAATAAACATTTTTTCACTATTTTGTATGATCAAGTGGTGGAACAGAGGCCTAGAGAGGTTGTGCCACCTTGGTTCTAGGAGATTTACAGGGCCCAAATGGGTGAAGTGTGAAGGAACCTCCTTTTACCTTGGAGCAGAGGCTGCTTAAGCCAAAGGTTGGGCTGGAGGCCTCCCACAATCACCTCCAAATTATCCCATGGCCCTGTGAGTCAGGCCAGGACTGTCTAATCTAAGATCTGTTTATGTGACTGCACAGATAACACATACTCAGTCCAATCCAATTTGAATAAAGAGGTTTGAAAGGGTGAAATTCTCAGATGGACATGCTATTGAGGAGTTACAGTGATCCTTCTATCTTTTGTTTGTTCCTGCCACATTTCTCTAGGATAAAGGCTGGAGGAGGCAAATAATCCAAACTATCACTGGTCTAGTACAGGAATTCCCATTGTACCTCATTCTGGAGGTGTTGCTTTAGGTCTTTTTATTTGTTTACCCTTTCACATCTTAAGAAAGGTGAGTTCTCTTGCCTTAGCTAGGAATGAACTGATCAGCATGGAAGGCTGCCAGGTGTTGAGATGTGTAGCGGTAGGGAGAGATCAAACTCAAAGTACTTGTAGGAGATAAGATTAAAGACACTTGCTACAAGGATGGTGAGTGTTGTCTTCCTCATCTTTTGGTGTCAGTAACTAGCTTCTTGCCTTTGGATTGTGAGAATCAAAAGTCGACTCTGGATCACAGAAGTCAGGCCTTTGCTAGTTCCATGTAGTGTGCATGCAGCAGGCAGCATCTTGTACTACCTTTCCCTGTTGGCTGTTGCTTTAACTTTTTAATTTCCTGTAGCTGTGAGCAACACCAAAGGGGCTCAGAGCAGCCAAGGCCTAAATCAGCCTTTTTTTGTGTGTCAAACAAGCTCCTGGGGAGAGGTGGGGAGAGAAAGAGCACGGTCTGACTTTATGGTTCAGTACCAAGCCCTGTGCTGGCACCAAATAAAAAATTCACCAAGTTGTTTACAAGGGAAAAGGAGGAAATAACCTCAGTTATATGTCCAAGGATTGACATGCACCATTTAGTTACTTTCTGCATGATCAGGAGGAAATGAATAAGTATTTGGGGGTGAAATCCCTCCCCTGGGTGACCACTTGCAGATGGCCAATGCTTTGCCTAAGTCATAGCAGTGCTCTGCAGTACTTGGGGGGTCCCAGTAGACCCTATAGTTGAATAGGAAAGGGCATGGTATGATGTGGGTTACTAGATTTGCAACTGAGACACTTGGCTTGCAGAGAACAACTCAAAAGTATTATTATCCAGAAATATTGGTTGGACAGGTTAAAATAGTAAAATCCACTAGGTACACAGATTTGGGGATGGGTGATGGAGATAATTGTATGGATAAAATACTGAGAGCAGTTTGATAATTTCTACTCAACATCTCAAAGTTTTAGCATGAGCTTAAAGCAAAACTCTAAATATTTAGCATTCAAAAGGGCTTCTGTAATTATAATCTCCTCCCTCCTGGTGCAGTACTGGTCTTGGATGTATGGAGCTCTCTATGATACTTACATGACCTTGGAGTTGGGGAGATCTTGGAATTTGCCTGTCTGGGAACAGGAAGCTGTTGGCCTCAGTAACAGGTAATGTTGTGTGATAGAAAAAGAACAAAACCTAAACTTCCAAAAGCATCTGGTAATGCAAACAAAGTAACCTTGTGACATCATTTAAAATTGAAACTCTCAGGCCTACCCTGCAACTTCCATACAGATGAACTGCATATATTACTTAGGATAGGTAGATGTAACCTGCATTTTCTAATGTCAACTGTGTCTAAATAGCAAGTGCATTTTAATTTCCTTTATTGGGAATTCCAGTGGGCTTGAATTTTCTTACTGCAGTTCAAATGAGAGAATAAAATTAAAATCTCTATAGATATATTAGTAAAAACTTGTAAAAAATAAGGCAAGTTAGTTTTTGTTCCGTAGCTGGGAAATTTCAGCATCATATGTGACTTTCCGTACAACTTTGGACTCCTCTTTTATGCCTCAGTTTCCCTAAATATAGAACAGGGAATTTATTATTTCCTTGCTTTGTCAGAGAGTCCCATGGACTCAGTGTTTACAGAGAGCTTTGAACTCTTGTTGTTGTTTACCTCTTTTTTACTACAAATCCAAAGTTTGGTCTCACACCAATGGATAGTGTCCTTTGAAACAGCACATTTCTAAACCACATGTTTAGAAAAATTGACCCAGTTTCCAGACTGCTGATCTGGTTGAAAAACAATGCAAAGTTAAGGCCAAGTTGTGCTGTCCCAACAGACTTACTCGAGATTTGTGGTGGGGCAGGAAATAAAACAGAGATCACTGCAATCCATGGAGGCAACCCTTGGCCACTCCCTTCCAGCAACTCACTTGGGATGGGCAGATGGAGATTGTGGGATGTCCCAACACTTAGAGAGAAAGCAAACAACCCATGTTCAAGGTGATATGCCACAGCAGCTTGCCAGTGATTAATTTTCACCACAAGGCCAAATTCAGATTGTGATTACACCAGTAAAGATCAGCTGAAGTCTCTCTATTAATAGCTTTACGGATTTGCATGTAAGCATTTTTTAATCCATAAATGTGGATGTTGTCAGTGAAGAGTCACCAAAATGCTGTTTGGAAGAAGCCTCTGTGGGCCTTTTGGTGCAAGGGAAGGTTGACACAGGACCACTACCACAGTATTCACTCAGCATAGCTGTGCTTAGCATGTCTTGGTATCTTTCAACTGTGGAGGTGAAGCTGGAGCCTTTTCAGAGCATCCCATTCCCACACTTATAACATTCACTCTCGACCTCCCAAAGTGCAAATGGTGAGTTTCCCCCCAGCCTCTGGATTTGGGTTTTTCTCTGCCTCTTGATTTGTGCACACAGGGTGCAGGAAGGGTTTAAAAATGTGATGCACTTTTATAGGAGTGTAGTGTCTAGTAATCTCTCCTTTCCCTGGCTTCAGGTTATGAGTTTGGAATACTATTAAAAATAGTCATAGTCTATAGACCAAGACAGCCACTCACCCCCCAGTTTGTTTACTTTTTCGTTTCCGCAGTTGGATAATGAAGTCCTTAATAGCTGAAAACAGTGCTGCTGCATCCAAATGCTGAAAAAGAGCTGCTCCCAGGAAAGCACAAGTTTCGTCACTGCTCTGGGCTGTGCAAGGCTGGATAGCAAACATCAGAAAATAGGAAGGAAAGGCCATGACAGAAGGGGAAAAAATCCCAAATAATCCAGACAGATCTTGGGAAACCTGGATGTGAAGGATCTTTGTCCTTTTATTGCCAGTAGTGATGTTCTCTTAACAGAGCAGGATGTTCTCATCTTTTAATAATAGCCAGGCCAGATGCTAAAATCTCTTCTGCAAATGCTGTATAAGTGAGAAGCGTAACAGCTGATTTTTGTTAAGATGAATACACCAGGAGAATAAGCCAAAAAAAAGTATGAGAAATCTCCAGAGGCCTGTTTTTGCAACATCGTTTGGCAGCCAAATCTCAAAGTCCGGGACTGAGAATCCAGCTTGTGCTTCTGTCCTGTTGCTGATGGGTCACCACATGTTGAGCACTGCTCAGGGATTTGGAGCAGTGCTGGCAGGGATTTCCTCCTCTACTTTAAAGAGCAGAAAAATCTACAGCCTTTGACGGCACTGCGGAGAGTACCAGATGATTTGCTTGACTTGCTCCTTGCCGTAAAAAAAGGTTGTGTGCTTAGTTGAGGCCAGTGATTTTAAATGGCATCTTTTTTCCATCTTTTTTCGTACTTTTCCCCCCACCTTATTTCTTTAGTCTTCTTCATTTATCTGGAAGAGTTAATTCAAACTACTAGATAGAGGCAGAATTGTTGCTTTGTAAGGCATTGTACTGAGCACTCAGAAGGATGCATCCTACTCTATTCGCACTACCCTTCAATCATCTTCCCCTTATATTCTGCACAAAACCTGTATTTTACTCTGGGCAGAAATCTTTAAAATTACAGTAAAATTACTCACATTTGTAGTGCACTTATAGGTATTGGGTGGAATATATTAGAGAAATGGAACATACGTGGTGATATGACATTTTAAGTTTCTGTGATGGGGCAATGTTCAAGAGTAAAAAGAATGAACTCTGTATCATGTTCACACATTTTTCTCATATACTGAAGGGCAGTCCTTGAAAACAGTTCGTAGAAACCAGAAAAAAAAAACAACCCATTGTGAAATGATGGAGAGAACTCATCCAATATTTAGGATTGCTGGCTAATGACTGCAGATAAAGATGTTTACAGAGAACTTGTGCAACCATTTTCCTTGCCAGCAAGGGAAGGTTTTGTATGTGCCTTTACAGACCTCCCCATGTCTGCCCGATCAAGAGGATCCCCTCAATTGCTATTTTCATAAGTTTCCAATTAAGGATGAATTTTGATTGCTCCATTTAACAGGGTGCAAGGACATATTTTTTGTTTCTGTGCACTGATTCATATAAGATATTTTCTGGGGGATGGTCATGTTAAGAATGGCATTTTCTTTGTTGTGTGCATCTGCCCTGGAGCAACTCACCAGCTCCTCCATGACAGAAAATACCAACAGATAACATACTGATGAGCTGTAGTATTACTTATCTCTTGAATTTACTTATACAGACATGTGTGGAACAGAGGGACAGATCCTATGCCCACTATATGTCAGCAGCACCTGTTGTGGAGGATTGAAAGAGGATCTTTTACTCATGGATGAGGGCTTGTGCCCTGTGCTGGGTCAACTGGCTTCTCAGGCACACCTGCCTGTATCAGACCTCACCATCTGGAGGAAAAAATAGAGAGTAATTTAGGTCATCTGCAGCATGACAACCTAGAGACAGGGAAACGCAAACCACTGGCTTGAATAGACCATAGCTGAGTAAAGCTAGCATCACTCCAAGTCTGTTCAAGTCCAGTTGGTGGAGACTTGCACCCATTCCAGTGGGGCTGAGAGGCAAAATCTTGCTGAAGTTGGATAAAAGAATGCATACCATAAAGGAAAGCAGTGTCAGAGGCAAATCTTCCTGCTTACATCTTGTCTTTCCTCTGGAAGTAGGAGGGTTCTGAAAGCACCTCCATATGCCCTGTTCCAGCTCCCCCAGAAGGTTTTGGACATCTTGAGTCAGTGTTTACAACTATCATTTGTCTCTTTGTTTATGTCAAAAACCAAAGCCTCCATCAGATCCAGTTAGAGCTTTAGAGAAGTGTTATCCTGTTGAAGTCATTTGAAATTTTTAATGTCCCTGTTGGCCTTTTGGTATTTTAATTATCGGCTCTTCCTGACGTGCAGGACACAATAGGAGCTGCACATAGGGCTGCATCTCAAAGTGCATAATCTGAATCCATCAATGGTACACACAGACCTTTTCCTACTGTTTGTGTCCTTTAAAACCCACACTGGTGGTGCGGAACAAAATCAGGGAAAATTATAGCAGCTTGGTTCTTGTGCCTTGAAAATGTACATCTGATAGACAAAAGGGCAATATTGAATTTGCAAATGCCTGCTGCTAGGGACAAGAATGACCACAGAACTCAGGCCTTACAAGTGAAATAAAAGTAATTTGTTTCTTTGCCACAGCTGCAAATAAGAAACTGAACCTCAAAGGTGGAAGACATGGAGCTCAGAGGCACACTCACACTCATGTGCAAGAAAGGAGGAAATAAAATTTTCCCCATATATGTCTTTATGCAGTATTGTAGTGCTTACATGATACTTAAGTATTTGAAAATAGAACATCAGAAAACTCCAGCTTCTCTTGTTGAGAAGTACTCTAAAATGAACCTTTAGGATTTGGGATCTTTTGTTTTCTGTACATGTAAGTGGAACAGTACCTTGAGTCTGGGCATGTTTGGGAGTCTGCATGTATAAGATGGGGTAAATTGGCCTTTCCAAGAAAAAAAGGACGTGAAAGAGATGGAATTTGCCTCTGGTTTTGCATAGGAAAACCCATTGTTTTTGCAGAATTAATTTCTGTTTCATAGGAAAACAAAGAATTTTGGTTTCTAGATTTATAGATTTGAAGGTCATGTTCTCAGTTAAGTAGCAATGATGTTGACAATTATTATACTCTTAATTGACACAGTACTTTAGGATTTCCCTTTGTGCAGAACTCCATCTAAACCAAAATAATTTATGATTGGAAGTTTCCAGGTAGTTTTGAAGACTTCAGAAGGTGGAGATACACTTACTTTCCTTTGGTCAGTGGTTTGGTCATTTCAGTTGTAATGTATCCCACAGCTCCTCTGCAGAGTCTCGTGTCTGGTACCACTGTTGTTGCAGATCAGTGAGACCAAGCAATATCTTTATTAGATCAACCAACACAGCTGGAAAAAGAAACAAATTCTTGGCCAATGCACTTTTCAGACTCTAAATAAAAAAGAAACTAGATAAACTGGGTAAAGTTGCACTGATCTTACTGAAATGTTATATGTGAGACATAAAAGTAGAGCAGAGAGAGACCTTGAAGTGGGAGAGGTGAGGGAAAATATAGTACCATAAATGTAGTATTCCTGTTGTGTCTATGATGGCTGCTATCTAGTACAATTATGAATTTCAGTTCTTAGATTAATCTTGCACTGGTCTTTTTTTTTTTCTTGTAGCCTTTAGCTGTTGCTTTTAAGAGTTCATAGTCTACTTGTTGGTCTAATCAACTGCCTCAAAAAGCCCTCTTTCTCCAAGACTGACTGTTTCTCCTTCAGCAAATTTAAATCCTTAGACTCTAGCATCTTGAATTGTAAGTCTATGACCTTTACTTCTCAGTATGAAGCTTGAGCAGTGGTCCCTATATTATAATAGGAAGAGCACTACAAAACTTATGGTCAATAGATTGTTTGTAGAGATGGAAGATCTTTCAGAGACCTTTCCCATCCCCAGCAGACATCTGGATGAGCATGAGCCAGCAGTGTGCTGAGGTGGCCAAGAAGGCCAAAAGGCCAACAGCATTGTGGCCTATATCAAAGTAGCGTGGCCAGAAGGACTAAGGAAATGATTGTGTCCTTGTACTCAGCATTGAGGAGACCTCATCTCAAATACTGTATTCGGTTTTGGGCACCTTATGATAAGGAGGACGCTGAGGTGCTGGTGACTGTCCAAAGAAGGACAAAAAAGCTGGTGAAGGGCTTGGAGAACAAGTCTTATGAGGAGTGGTTGAGGAAACTGTTTGTTCAGTCTGGAGAAAAATGAGACTGAGCAGAGACCTTATTACTCCCTACAGCTACCTGTAAGGAGTTTGTAGTGAAGTGGGTATCGACCTCTTCTCCCTCATATCAAGTGACTGAACAAAAGGAAATGGTCCCAAATTGCACCAGTGGAGGTTTATGTTGGAAATTAGGAATTAGCAATTCTATCATTCTGTAACTGGTGCATTGACCATTATTGACAAGTTTTTGCATTTATTTCCTGCAGTGGAAGAAATTATATATAGTCTTCTGCTTGATGCAGAAAAGCAGAACATCTGGGAAAAATGAAGTGTCCTAGGTTTTGGGTCATGCTAATGGCTGTGATACATTGTTGAGCAGATGACTCCTTCTTGCAGCCAGCAACTCTGGGTCCTACCTGTGCAAAATTTAGCTACTCTCTGAGTTAGACTAAACCATGAGAAAGCTAGGAGATGTTGCTTTTTGTATTTGATGCAAAGGAAACAACCCCTGTTTTTTTCGACATGTTGACCTCCTGTTTTATCAGCCATCACAGTGGTGTGGCAAAGATGCTGAAGATAGCAGATGAAAAGGGCTGAACCACACAAAGCTAGTTTCATTATTTGCATTTTATTTGCTCTGAGTACATCTGGGCTGTCGCTTCCTGACTGTCTTGCTTATGTAGAAGTAACTTCTATGAACAGCTGATGTCCCTTCAAGCTATTCCATGAATAAGAGAGCTCTAAGAACACAAGGCCTAGGTAGACAATGAGCTATTTTATAAGGAACTATGTCCTTCTGTCAGTTTATGGGGTGTTTATTTTTAATTTTAATCCCCTTTTGGAAAGAAACAGAACTACTGATATTATGCTGTTCATGGACACAAGGGCAATATCTGGCTATCCCTCTGCTGGTAGGTATTCAATTCCATGGTCAAAGTTCAGTGAAATTCAGCAATTTCAAGCACATTCCATGATGATGTCTCCCCATACAACAGAGGTGTTTCTGTCCAAGCCTAGGTTTCAGTACAGCCTTTATTGTGCAGCAAAGAGGACAACCAAAACATGCTGTTGTACAGAAGAGCAAGCTCCTATACACATCAGCGAGGCTGGCTTGTTCTTCATGCAATGACCTTTCTTAAAACTTATGGAGCTATTTTTATTCTTTCATAATTTTACAGACCTAGACTTAGTGCCATTGGATGGGGCTGGGTGATAGGTTGGGCTGGATGATTTTGGGGATCTCTTCCAACCTGGCTGATTCTATTCTATTCTATTCTATTCTATTCTATTCTATTCTATTCTATTCTATTCTATTCTATTCTATTCTATTCTATTCTATTCTATTCTATTCTATCCTATTCTATTCGAAAACTCAGAGGTCTCAAAGCCTCCTAACAAGTTGATTCTTTTGAAGTAAACCATTGCCTCAAACTCAGCCACTGCCTACAACTGCCAGTAAACATTACTGCTTATTACAGCAACATGAAAGAATTTAATCATGTCAATAGAGTAACTTCATCACAGGATCCAAGTGCAGAATGTCTTTTTCATTGTACATGTTTCTGTAGTTTACACCATTTGGACATGGTTCATTGGCTTCTAAAGGATAACATTGCTATAGCACCTGGGTCTGCCTTGTGTGCATATGTTCACATGTAATTGATTTCTGATGAAAATAGTTTCAGGAGCCTTCTAAGCTCATTGCCTGGTTGTTAAATATACTGAGGACTGGGGCATCTCTTCAATGTTCAAGGATGAGTAATTTCAAAGACTGAGTCCATGTAGGCAATATAAGTGCTCCATAATGCCATTTTCCTCCCCAACCATCAACATGTAGAATCACAGAATTGCTTTGGTTGGAAGACACTTTTCAGTTTATCAAGTCAAATCAAGAGCCATTCACATCTGTGACTTGGGTGCACTCTTGTCATGTCTCAACAATTTTTCTGGCTGAGAATTTGAGCTTGAACCATTTTCTTCTGCATCTAGATATTCTTTAAAGGTCATATAGGCTGGACAAACCCACTGTGTATCAGTGGGCCCCTAAACAGGACATCAGGCAGATCAGTACTACCCAGCCCTGGTATGTAGGCTCAGCTGTAGATGTGCCATGTTTCCTGGTCACTTCTTCTAAAATATGCACAAAATTTTATTGTGTAGAAAGCTAAGACCTTGTGAAGAGGCTTTGGTCCCAGAAATATTGAAATAATAAGAGAATTAAATGGTAGGGGTTGGAAGGGACCTCTGGAGATCATCTAGTCCAACTCCTCTGACAGTGCTGGTTCACTGCTAGCAAGGTTGCCTAGAACTGCATCCAGGTGGGTTTTGAATCTATTCAGAGAAGACTCCACAATATCTCTGGGCAGCCTCTTCCAGTGCTCTGTCAGCTTCATAGTAAAGAAGTTTTAAATGCAACTCTAAAACGGAAATGGTGACTATCAGCAAAAGTGACATAAAATGCATTTGCTGAAAGCCTGGTGAAACAGATTTCAAGTTAATGTATTTGACCTTACATTTGCAGTCAATTGTGCACAGCCTGTTGGTGTGGTGAAGATGACATGGTGCTACTCATTGAACTGCAGTGACAGTTGTGTGCCTCAGCCATCTGATTCTGCAGAGCAAAAGATAAAATGTTTATCAGATCTGACCTAGATTTAGCCTTGATTTTTAAAAGCAGCCTTGTTGCTCTATGAATAAACTCAGGATGTTGAACATAAACATGTAGGAGAGAATGACTTTTCTCACTCAAGTCCTTAGAACCAGAAAATGAGAGAATTAAGATTTTAAAAGAAAAGTCCCAGCAGTGTAGAAGCAAGATGGAAAGATGCTTAATTTAAAACAGTGTAAGTTTCCACTTTGCATGCCCTCAGGAACACAACATACCTGGACCAGCAATGGCCACGTTGTACATCTGTGCACACCCTGTCCTTCTCCTGAGTTTATTCCTCAGATTTTGTGTAGATTTGAGATAAAACTTGAGTCAAAACTTGAGTCATGGATCAGCCTGAGCCTTCAATAAGAGCCAGCCACTGTAGAAACCAGAGATGTCACCCTCTTCCAGGAACCGCATGTGGGGTGTTTTCAGAGAAAAGGTTGAGCTCTCTTTTTCTGTCCACAACAAAACAACTAACTGTTAAGGTAGGCTTGGCTACTTTCTAAAGGTTTTTACTGTAGGTCAAACTTCTAGATATGAAAATAACATAGAGCAAGAGTAAATCTTTCCTTCTGGATACTAGTTGTTTGCAGAATCTTTTCTTTTTATCTGGATTGCCTCTCCGGGTGCTACTTGTTTGCACACTTGGGGCTGCCTTTGCCTTTGCCTTTGCACTCTTGACATCTGTCTGCAAACACATCCTAGTCCTCTGACCTCCTAGCATGGAGAGTTCATTTAACTTACCTAATTGTGGATATTTGGGGTTCCCTTCTGGCTGAGCAACCTCCTGATGTTGGGCCATAGCCTGGAAAGAACCTAGGGGAAATACTGTCCCCAGCTGTGTGATGTAGTTGGTCCCTTGATGCTGGGCAGGCATGCCATATTAGCTGGCTGCACCGCACACCCAGGTCCCCACTATCAAAGGCAATGCATGTGTCTTCCAGAAGGAGATAGTCTCCATCTGTGCTCAAAAATTAACTGGGGTAATGATGGTGGATATATGGAAAGGGAGAACTCTGGTTTTGGGAACCCAGATACCGCTTGCTACTGCCGTTGTTTGCAGGTTGTCCTTTCATTTGCCCCTGCCTAGAAATGCCTGTGTCCCCAGGCAGTCATCAGTGCAGATTAACTTTATTGAACAGTTTTTTGGATGGTGTTGCCCTTATTTGTCTCTGGGTTAGGAGCTCAGCTGTGAGTGCCAAGGATTGGCACTCCTTTGCCAAATAAAACCATAATCAGTGGCACTGACAGTGTTTAGTCCCAATTCTAGTCACCTTGCTTTTTATTTTTGTTAGATCCATAACACTCAATGCTCTCAGCCTCTAGAAGAGAACAGCCACATCCCATTCAGAATGGTCCTTGGCTTTGCTAACGTGATCTATGCCTGAAAATGCCTTTGGAGAGTGTTACTTAACTGTACCACTGCTATGTATGTGTTCTCGAGCCCATTCCAGCATGCCAGGACTGTTTAATTTACTATATATAGTCATAGCATATGTGTACTTGAGTATATTCTCTCTACAGCCTGGTTCAGTGTAGAGGTTTCATGTAGCATACACTATAAAAAGTTTCTTTTTCAGATTTTCGTCTTGACATGAAAGTGCATTACAACATTTGCCATCAATAAAACACAATTCCTTCCATGTGAAAAGCATTACAGCCACAGTATGGTTATTGAGTGATGATACCTGGATGACGGAAATACACGAACAGGAAAGTGTACATAGGGAAACTTCAGAAATTATGCCAAGNGCAATGCAGATGTGTTTGGAGAATTCAGTTCGTTTGTACTTGAAAGACAATGAAAAACAAAAGAAAAAGAAAAAGAAAAAGGCTGAGCTGGAAGAGAAAGAAAAACAAGGCAGGCAAAAAGAGTAACTGAGGAGACTGGAACCCAGTGAAGACATATGTGAAGAACAGAGTGCACTCCTCTTGCTCTGTGGTCCAGTTTTGGCCAAACCAGTCATGACCAGGCACCAGGGTTTTCAAGAATTCCTTTTGCTCTCATTTTGTCTCTCATGCCCAGCATAGTGTCCAATGCTGGGATGTCAGGGACTGAAGGTACCATTAGTGTTGCCTTTGACTTTGAATCCTAGAGATAGATCCTCCAGGCCAGGCTTGAGGACACTGGGGAAACTAAGTGGGAGATTACCTTATCTTGTAGAGTCTAAACCTAAGATGAGCAGCTGACTCCAAACTTGCTGAAACAGAGGGAAAAGCTCTCATGACTTTGTAAAGAGCTTGGATCGAGCCCTTCTCCTGAAACTGTGTCAAGACAGGGTCCTTCTACCCCCTATAAATCTATTTTTTAACTAAAATGTTCCCATTAGCACCAAAATAAATGCTATCTGTTCTGGTTTTAGGAAAAGTTTAGCTTTGAGAAAAAGACCCATGCTAATTGACTTGTTAAATAAACTTAGTAAGTATACATCTCCAAATCTTCCTGAAAGTAACATAAATCACTGGCCCTGGGTTCCCAAGATGCAAGGCAAGTTGCTTGAGTTTGGAATGCATAAACATTTAGTGGAAGAAATTGTGAGTTCAGAGAAAGTACAAACAAAACAGCCTGTTTGTTTGTGTGGCTGCTTTCTCGGAGGAGAACAACTAAGAAGCATGGAAAGGCTGGAGTGTCCTCAATGGTTCATGTCCATAGCTGTGATCCAAAGGGGACAGAACAAAGACTTTCCTATTTATAGCTGAGCAACCGAAAGCAAAAGCACTCAAGTGATGAAAAGGCACAGTCTGCCATTGCTGAGGCTTCCAAACTGAACACAAACCATGGCTTATCGAAGGGCAGTAATAAAAAGGATTTTGCTGGGTGGAAAATAAATGATGTTTTTTCCAGTGAATCCACCATCACACATAGTAATTTTTTTCTGAATTGGTCACACTTCATCAGAGCAGCGATTACAGATGGAGGGGAGGTGGGAGGAGAAACACGTGTCTACATGTGTGTAGAGGAAGTGCTCAGCAAAGCCCATGGTCTTATTATTTCCATTTTGCAGGAAATGCCAATACAACATGTCAGAGTCAAACTGTTACATGACATCATCAAGACGCTCTATTTTGATTTAAAGAATAAGATAAGCTCTGCTGTTTGTGCTAACAGCTGCTTTTAATGTTTATTTAAAAAAAAAAATCAAACCTGAAACTACATACAATAAATAAATAGGCTATTTCATCTACTGTACCAGGTTTTATTCAACATCTTGCCACAAAATCAAATTACTTCATCTCTCTGCTGTGTTATATTTACACTTCTGCTGAGGCATTAGGAAATCAGAGATACTCAAATACACTGTAAAGAAAAGAGCAGTTGTAGTGATGTTTTTTCTCTTATGAAACAGAGTTTTTCTAAAAAGAATTATTTTGTTTCAGGAAAGTGTCTTTTTTATTTAAAATATTTTTCTCAGGTTAAAACAAAACAAATTAATTTGAATTAAACTTTCTGACAGGAAGACATTTTAGTGGATCTTTTTCCAGTTACAGATTTGCTTCTGCCTTGAAGCTTCCTGGTACTACTACAAGCCCACCCCATCCCAGGAATCAGTTGATAATGATTCAAAATGCCTGTATATACCAAAATGCCTGTAATCAGTAGCAGAAAGCCTGATCAGGACTTAACTCCCCTTTTAGCTACTCAATTTATATGTTTCAGTGTTACAACCTGCTATGGGAGTGCAAAGCTCCTCCTCAAGACAACATTGCTGTTAACTACAGTGCATTAGTTTCCGGTCTCCTGAGAGGATTGTTTTGGGCATGTTACTGGGAGCTGGGAGTGCTGGAGAAACCAGAGGTAGCACTGGTGATACCAGGTTTAGGAGGCAGGTGCTTGGTTGTAAAGAGCTGCCATGTTCAGCATGGGAGCAGAGACAGCAAAATAGTTCAGCAAGTGATGACACTTTCAGCAGGAAGGAACTGAAAAACTTGAAATGTACTACTCACCAATGACCTACTTCAACAGAGCTAGACCCACCTAACCCACTTGTGAATAAGACTTTCCACATGAAAGATGGGACCTGCCACAGTCCATGAAGATGAGGACATGTTGCCATTGCCAGTGAAGGGAGAGATGTCAAGGATAGAATGGGACAGGGCCTTTTCAAAAAATCATAGTAAGAAATCTCTAGGGGACTGATTTGACCTGGAATTGTTGCAGAGGTTGTTTACATTTGTGCATTTGAATAAAAAAGAAAGGTAAACACCTTTCAGGGAGAGAGGAAGGAGCTGTATAAATATATATAAATTCGTGTGAAACAGGCAGGTCCACCTTGAGTCATGCCACCTGCACAGTGGCTGGCACTTCCTCTCCTTGCACAGCACAAGCTGGATGTCAATGGGAATAAGAGTGTGTATGAGATTCAGATGGAGTCAAGATGAGATAAAGGGAGCCTGTATTGTTAAAGGACGTGACTGTCCAGATGTGCCTTCCCACAGCTCAGTCATATGGCTGGGCTTCTGTCAGCAATAGTGTGGCCAGCAGAAATAGGACAATAATTGTCCCCCTGTAGCTGAGGCTTCTTCTCAAATACTGTGCTCAGTTTTGAGCCTCTCAATACAATGAGGACATGGAGGTGATGAAGTGTGCCAAAGAAGGGTAATGAGGCTGGTGAAGGATCTGGATGTCCTGAGTTAACAGAGCCCACTCTTCCCCACACAGAAGGGAGGGAAAGTAACACAAAAATATCCTTAGGGTTGAGATAAAGAGTTTACTGAGATGATGTACTATACAATTATATTAGCAAAAGCAGAAGCAGCAGCAAAAGCCAGTGATAAAACTGTCCCTGCCCCCACCCAACCACACATCAGCCAGCACAGCGGAGAAGACCAGCACCCCAAAAGCCAGAAAATGGAGGCAGCACTAGAACAGGAGGCCTCTGATGTTACAATCTGAACTTCAAGTCCCATGTTACTTTGCTTCAGACAGCACTTTTGAAGCTAGCATGACAGCAGCCTGGTATTGGATACACATCAGCAGTTGCAATGATATTATGACAGCAGCCTGGTATTGGATACACATCAGCATGACACTGGAGAACATCTTGTGAGGAGTGGATGAGGGAACTGGGTTGTTTAGTCTGGAGAAAGTGAGTCTCAGGGGAGACCTTCTCATTCTCTACAGTTCCCTGAAAGGAGATTGTTGTGAGATAGGAGTTGGTCTCTTCTCCCAAGTAACAAATGATAGGATTAGAGGAAATGGCCGCAAACAGTGCCAGTGGAGGTTTAGGCTGCATATTAGGAAAAATCTCTTCAGAGCAAGCAGGGGTTGTCAAACCGTGGAACAGACTGCCCAGAAAAGCAGTAGACCCACCATCCCTGGAGGTGTTTATGTGCAGGTGTGGTGCTGAGGGAGATGCTTTCGTGGTGGACTTAGCAGTGCTGGGTTAACAGTTAGATTTGACATTCTTGAAGGTCTCTTCCAGACAAAACAATTCTGTGATTCTATCATTCTATGACAAAGCAAGAGGCAACACTGAAAAAGCAAAGGCAATTGCTAGATCAACCGGGTAAAGGTTTTGCTAAGGTGAAAAAACCCTGTAGCACTTTGAAGGAACTCAGTGGATTTACATGTACTGAGTGAACAAATTAGAGAGAAAACAGAATTCAAGCGCTCAACCTGATTTACCCTTCCTACAATTTAAGGAAAAATGGGAGTAAACCAGGTTAAAATTTACCTTGCTGCTCTCCAGGCCACTTGTGTATCTGGGATTTATGAGAATTATATGGACAGAAGTGTGAAGGACTTGCTCTGGGTCTGGGCAATGAGCTCACTCAGTGCTGAGGCTCCCAAAATCAGATAAGCATAGTTAAGCTCTTAACCTCTGCCAAGGGACACAGTGGCAGAGACTTCAAAAAAGACTTGCTAATTCCCTCAAAGCAGACCTCAGTTCTTCTGGTTTCATGCTCACACCATTGTGATCAGGTGGAACAGGGATGAACCTGGGCAGAGAAGCAGCAGGCTCCCAGATCCTCACATGAAAATCACTCTTGTTTTCTTTAGATTAGGAAAGGAGGTAGGGGAGAGAGGAAAAGAGGTGGTCCATCTGGGAGAGAAGGCAGCGATTACATGAAATAATTGATGCCATATGAACACAAGGTAGCATTTTCTTGCAGCTATCTACAGTACTGAGCGATGATGGGCAATGAAAAGACAGTAAAGATGGTTATCCAAAGAAAAGGAATTTTAATGATGAAAGTCAGTCTGAAAGGACATATTTATACTAATAAATTTAACAGTTCAATGGACATGTTGATCATTGTTACTAGCATGCCCTAACAGAATCGTTAAAAAGAGGTCTGGCCAAGCTTTCAGCTTGGGTTTTCCCTTACAATTCCCGGCATAGCTCAGCAGCTAGAGCAGGCCAAGGACCATTCCCAATGGTCATTTGGTATTTGATTGTCCTTACCTGGAGGCTAAATTAAATACCTTGGGCATGGGTCTGTTAGCTTCTGTCCAAAGAATGAGCTATAGTCCTTTTTTTTTTTCTTTTAACATGACCAAGCATATTAATTTTGTTATCTTTTCAAATTATTTTACTGCTCCATAACATCACTGTGTCTGCATGCACCCAATCCATGACATATTTGTCCTTGCAACTCATCTAGTACGTAGGAGAGAGCTATTAACTTTATTGAAGCAAGGGTGAACAGAGGCGTAAGAAGTTCTGTCTGCACACCAACTCACAGTAGCATGATCAGATGGAACTGACTTCAGTCAAATTAACAAAGTCAAATGTCATAGATACAAAACACGGACCTTGAAAATGTAGTAAATGCTTGTTTCTTGAATCAACTCATAGCTTCCCAGCACAGAAGGTATGGTTTAATGTTTTCACTGTGGTTTTGACCCATACTAAGCAGTGGGGATGCACTTACCCATATTGTGACCACACCAGGGCTCAGTTGGGAGTGTGGAAATACAAACGAGTTGCTGCAGGGTAAATAGGGGTGTGAGCCTTCTCCTCCGCCTCTCTACCTGTGTGTGCTTGCTACCCCGAGGTACCAATGGTGAATATCAGGTACTAAGTACCCATCCCCTCTGCTACAGAGGAACAGCCTGCTCCCAAGGCATCAGATGGTGAAGAAACACACTTTCAATGGTGGAGATGACTCAGCTGGAGCTTCTACTGTTGCTTACCCTGTGGGAAATAGTTTATATGCTTGTATAAAGAGACTTGCCCCTGGATCACCCTAAAAGACTGCAGTAGAGGCAAGGGTGGAACCTGTCTGTACCAAACCACCCACCTTAACCACTGAGCTGCCCTCTCATGGTCCTCAGTTATTAACAAGCATATTTCTTAAGCACCAGCACTGTGTTCATAGCTATTAAAAATATAAAGGAGTTATAAGCTTTGACCTGCCCTCTGTTCCACCCGTGTCAGATAGCCACTGAAATGAAGAGGTGTTTATTTGCCTGGAAGTGTGGAGTCTTATGTCAGCTCCCAGCATAGGAAGTAATTTTGCTGGGGGTCTGAGCCTGCCATGGGGGAGAGAGCTGAGTTTCTGTTTTACTCTGAGCATAGTGCCTGCACTCTTGACATACCTGGAAAATGATCCTGCTTCACACCCAGTGCCGGTTCCTGGCCACCCCTGCTACACACCAAGCTAAATTGGGAAACTAAACTTTTTTTTTCTCCCCCGATGTATGGCTGGCCTCCCCACCTTGCCACTCATGAATGCCTTTCTGAGTTAGCTGTGATTTGGAAAATTAATTGACTTGGAGCCTACTCCTGAAACAGCCTCAAATGCAGAACACCCAAGATGCAGTGGTAGCAAGGTCAGAGGAGGTGGGAAGTACTGCAAGAGAGGCAGCAAGCAATAAGCAGAGTAGAATATGGGCACCAGTGGAGAAATGTAAAAGGAAACCATTCAGATCAAACACAACCATGAGAGACAAGGCAAAGGGACCTTGGGAGTCTTTGGTATTTACTGGGGAAACTGTCAGTGCCTGTGGCAAGGAATGCCTCTGTCTCGCTGTGGGAGGTGAAGATCTCCAGAGATCCTTTGCCTCAATCCAGGACATGCAAAGAGCACCCTAAGGACCACCTCCTGTGAGTGCAGAGAGCAGTGTCTTTACTGTGTGAAGAAATCTTAAATTATGTAGTTTATATCAAGCATGCCATCTGCTTGGGAGTCAGTCCCTTAAGAGAAAAAATAAATGAGGGCCAGGTACAGCTCAGTAAGGGCTTTTCTCCTGTGGCTGCAATGCTCTTACATTTTATGAATCCTCATATTTCTCAGAGCATGCCTGTTTTCTGTGATGCAGAGTGTAGCAAAACTTTGGTCTGTCTTAATATACTGAGGTTCAGCTCTTCAGAAGTAGCTGGGGAGCAAAATCCCATAGAAAACCTTTAGTTAACAAAGCAGTGCTGCTCTTCGGGGCCCACCTATGCAGCCTTGAACAGGTTGTGCAAACAAGATGGTTCAGAGAGGCAACTGAGTGCTGGTAGTGAAACCCTTCCCATTCACAGGCAGCTGACAGATGGGGATGTTTATGAGGGCACTTTCATCTTCCTTGGCTCATGAGGTGAGGTGACAAAGCCTAACCCACTGTGAGCAAGCATGTTCAGTTAAATCATTTTAATTCCCATTTGAGGTGGCCCAGGGGCACACGCACAGACAGTTACTGAGGCTCAGATGATAGAGAGGTGATTGCTTAAGTTGCCATCACTCCCATGTGCATTTGAACATTCCTTGCCTGCATGATGTGGAGGACGCTGGCATTTCTGAGCTTCACAGCATATAGGAAAGGCATTTTAGGGAGCTGAGTAAGTGACATTTGTGAACACCAGTGCTTATCATGATTGGCACACACTGCAAGCACTAGGGCAAGCAGGAAAGCACATGATACGAAAAAGCTGAGGTCTTATCCTGATCTTCTTTGGGACAAAGATCTAGGGATGCTATGCCAGGAGCTGCAAAATAGAGTGGTATATGCTAGTGTTAATTCTGGGGAATAGATACTTGCCCAATGAGAAAAAAAATTGTTCCAATATATTTAATTACAGTTTTGGATAGCATTGTCACCAAGAAATTGTCATCCAAGTTATCTTCAGAACACCTTGCCATGGTGAATGAAAGCTCTCTCTCTGGGGCAGGAATACTGAACCAATCTGCTTCAGATAAACCTGGGAATATCCATCAAAAATGGTAACAGACTTCTGTTCCCCAGGTCCGAGGATCTGAGCCAGAAGATGCTCTAGGGTGAACACAATGAACAACATTTCTCCTTCCTATCACTTTGTCTGGGTCAGACCTTCTCCCTGTTTCTCAGAAGTGGAGGAAACTGAGGCATGGGATGAGCGAAGGTGGCTTTGTTGGGTGTTTCTGCTGATGTTCAGCTTGCCATTGTTTGGAAGCTTTGTGGTGTGTTTTAAAGTTAAATTGTGCAAANAAAAAAAAAAAAGAGATTGTTTGTATACAGCTACCAGACAGCTGATTCCTACTGGCATAAGGTTGCAGTGCAAGCCTGCGACAATGCTGGCAGTCAAGCCCCGCTCCTAGACTCCCCACCTAGTGTCTATTCATTGCTTGTTTAAGATAATGAAGAGCAGACTGAGGGAATTGGGGTTGTTTACTTCAAGAGACTCATTAAAAACAAAACAAAACAAAACAAAAAACTACTTCCTGAGTATCTTTTGCCTCACAAACTTCTCAAAATCCACAGTATTATATATAGGTTCCTATTTTATATCTAATTTTTAATGCAGTCAATATCAAGCAAATAACCATTGAATACATTTTTTCTGCTGCTAGTGCCTGTGATACCCACAGCAGATCTCTGCCTGGTGAATCTGGAGGGGCAGGCTGGGACAAATAGCCCCTCAAACACTCAGGATCATCATCCTCTCTGCTTTCCCAATTGATTTCCTCATAAACAGCCTATGCCAAAGCCTTTATGAAATTCAAGTCTGGCTTCACATTTCACTGAAAAACCTTTAAGAAAAGCCATTTTTCTTACTTAAGACTTTTTCAAATCTCCTCTAACCAGTTACATTCTGCATTGTATCTTTTGAATCTGGCCATTGTCCAAGGACAATCCTTAAAATCCCTTTACAGTTTTAAAGGAAAATACAAGCCCTCATTTACCACTAGATCCAGCCTGAAAATAAAGCTTAATGCCTTGACAGGCCTGAATATTTTTTTGGGTCCTAAGTCTGATTTATGGTGGTAGCCAGCAAACCAGGCTGGTGAAATATTTGCTGCTGCTCACAGGGATCTGGAAAAATGAAGTGTGAAGTTCTGAAGAGAGCAGGCAACAGTTCTCCAGTCACTAAACACTTCCAACGAGTTGGCAGCGGAACAGAGCTGTGGTCTGAAAGATGAACCTCAAAGGAATAGGGGAGGGGAGCAGTGCTGCGCACAGTGTCAAAATACTGTTGCAGCCTAAAGCTTTCCATACATTCCTGACATTGAGGGGGAAAGAAACATTTTCTTCATTATTTATTTATTCTCTCTTTTTTTTTTTTTTTTTTCCCCCTCTGCAGGGGTTTCACCCGAAGTAGGGAAAAAAATTAAAAGCAACAACGGGAGCGTAAGAAGCTGCTTAAGCCCACCATAAAAATGTGCCAGTTAGAAAAAAAAATATGATCTAGTTAGGGGAAATCGATGCTTATGCTCTGCTTGTTGCAGAGCAATCTCAATGAGTGAGGCTGTGGTGAAGCATCTCTAGCCTTTCAGAGTGCCAAAGGCTTGCCATCTGTGGGCGTGGGAGCTGTGATTTTCATTCCCATGTAAAGGGAATTTCCTAGAGGTAAAAGTGAGGTGGGGATTTTTCATAGCGTTCTTGGAATGAATCACTCCTGCATATGTTTGCCAGGTAAAACATGTGGCTGCTTCACTTTATTTTCTTCAAAGGAAGTTAATATTCATCCCTATCATGTAGATCACATGGAGACGAAGATAGGCTGATAAATGAAGCATATTTCAGTGCTCAGGGTTTCAGTGATCTGCTTTAACTCCTATGAATTAACTGGGTTTCTAGTGCTCGCACTCAGTAAAATGGGTTTGGGAGGCCTTACTGGAGCAAAATGGAGATGATCTATCCCTGAAAAGCTCTCTTTGCCCGCTTGCAGCTTGGAGGTGTTCATGTCTTAATCCTATTCCAACAGCTGAGCATGCCATGAAATAAAAGATCCTCTCCTGTCCTCCCTTGTCCAGCAAAGCCCACAGAGGTTTTATTTCCTCTAGGCCCAGGAGAAATGGGCTTAACTTAACCTGTCAGTCACTCTGATGCACATCCAATGTAACCTTCTTGGTGCTGACAGTTACAGAAACACTAAAACAGGTTGCCCTATCCTTGGAAACATTCCAGGTCAGGCTCTGAGCAACCTGGTCTAGTTACAGATGTATTTGTGCACTGCAGAGAGGTTGAACGAGATGACCTTTAAAAGTTCCTTCCAACCCAGACCATTATGTGATACTTGTAAATGACAGTGACAAAAGCAGGGGAAATTTATTCTTCTTCACATTCATGGAAATGAAGATGGGATTATTTCTGTTTATTTTCTTTTTTAAAGAAAAAAAAAAAAAGTAAGACAAATGCACTAACCATTTTGCTTTAAAAGGTGTCCAAGGTCAGAAGCCATGGCGATATATTGAAACATTGCTTGTTTCCAAATACAAGCTTTTGGTTTGCGGAGGAACAACTGCACATTCTGATCATTTTTATATCTGAGAAATTTTCTACCTCTGCTGCGGCATGAGCCTGGGTGGGTAGCCACCTAGGTACTGGCCTGCAGCCTCCTGCCTCAATGGGCAACACATTTATTATTATTATTATTATTGTTGTTATTGTTATTGTTATTATTGTTATTATTGTTATTATTATTACTATTATCTTGTTGCTATGAGACAGTTCCCTTTAGCAGTAGAAGCGTTTACGGGATGTGCTCACAGACAATCTTGTTCATACCACAGCCACATAGTCCCAAACCCACACCGTCTGTCACACAGAGGCACTCTGTGCCACCCACGCTCCTGCACAGCCACTACGCAAGCAGGGCTTGAAGCTCACACGGGCTCACACAAACCGAAACCCACGGTCGCTGCTGTACGCCCACGGAGATGTAGCCAAAACAGGCACCTTTCGTCTCACACGTCCTTCCCACCCCCCCACCTCCGCCAGGCATCAAAGGACAGAAAAATAACAGCCTGAGCTCCTCTCAGGTTTGCAGAGCTTGTCTCAGTCAGAAGCTGATGGGGATCCTTACACCTCTGTCCAGGAATCAGTTGTCTTATTTCACAAAAACTCAGAAAAAAAGCTGAATAAATCCCACTCTCTGAAGAATCACAGGATGTTAGGGGGTGGAAGGGACCCAAGGAGATCATTGAGTCTAATCCCCCTGCCAGAGCAGCACCATACAATCTAGCACAGGTCACAGGGGAACGCATCCAGACAGGCCTTGAAATTCTCCAGAGAAGGAGACTCCACAACCTCTCTGAGGCATCTGTTCTGATGCTCTGTGAATTGGATCTTCTGGACCTTTCATCCTTCCTTCATCAAGTCCTGGTATCTCAGGACTAGGAAATTCTGGTGGTCACCCTTCGTTGTTTCAGCAGCTAGAGTAAGGGGCTGTTTTTAAAGTCAGTCTTAGAAACATGACTTGAGGCAATAAAAAATCTCCCCTGATTGTTTTAGGGTGGGGAGACGGTGAGCTTTATGCTGGGGGATGCTTGTAGTGAATTCTGCAGGGCATGGGTTCCTACCAGGGATGCTATCAAGCAATGCTGGCTTGCCTGGTGGCCACGCTGGCCTGTTTCTCATGATAGTTCAATCCTTTTCCAGAAAGCAGTTACTGATGCCGATGAACATACTGATGTGGTGTTTTTGAGAGAGCACCCTGAGATATGGTATGAGGCCTCTGAACTCCTCTGGATGCATCCCTACTGCCACCCATCCCCCTGCTCCCACCTGAGGAAACACACAGGAGCACAGCATTGCTGCTGCCCTAGGAGCATCCCCCAGGCTGTAGAGTGCACCATTCCACCAGCACTGCCTGCCTGAGGGGTTTCTCAGGAGATCTGCTTGCTTAACTATATCCAACCCTAAGACTTCCCAATAAACTGGTTTTCTCTTAGTTTTGATTTTCTCTCCTTCACAGAGCTTTGAGCCCTCTTTCACCCCACCATTTACAGCTTCTGACCTACAATGTGGTGTTTTCTGGCTCTGGGATTGCTGCAGCATATGGTTCATCTTGTAGTTAGTGGGCTCCCTACAGCACTGGGCACAAGAACACACTTCCCTCGAGGTGGCCTCAGGACTCAGCGTTATTGGAGGCAAATCATTACCCCAAGTGGCACTGAGAGGATCAAAGTGACTTTCTGTGCTAGACAACTTTAGCAGGCATTTAAACATCTCCAAAAGTGGTGTCCTGGGTTTTAGTAAAGCTGCAGTAAGAACTGAAATGATGGTGCAAGCCCCAAAGAGCCTACTCAGCACCTTGGTGTGTAGGGAACAGGGACATATCCATCCTTGAATCCGAGAGGATTCAACTCTGAGCCACCCAATCCCCATACCATCACTTTCCTGCAAAGCATTTGTGCAGTGCTTTATGGGCACCAAAGTCGTGGCAGTAAGAGCCATCTATTGCAACGCATGGTTCATAAAGTTCATGTCCCCAGTGGCTAGAAACATATGCAAAACTCATCATGTGCACGTTAATTGTTGCTCTTCACTGGCACTATCCCCAAGTGCCTCCTAAGGTTTGCAAACCAAATTGCATTTCTTTTTCCTGATGCAAAGGGGTGGCCATCGTGGAGGCAGAAAGTGGCCAGAGCTGATGAGTACTTAACAGCCTTACTCAAGTGTCCACAAGAGGAAATGAAACTGCCTACACTGAATTAAATCTGGATGGATTAATCACATATGAAGACTACTGACTGTGTTGTTCAACCTTGTAGCTCTGAATTGTATTTTCGTTTGGGCTGGGGTTTAATTTGTCACATTAAATGTTAAACTCCCTGCCTTATGTTTTAGAGTTAACCTGAACTGGGCTACAGAGGTGTTATGTAAATAACACCTGGCAATATGGTATGACATGACACGATATGACATGACATGAGTTGGCAGTGCATGTTCATGGCTCAGGAAGCCAGTCATATTCTAGGCTACACAACAAGAACTGTGGCCAGCAGGTCAAGGGAGGTGATTCTCCCCCTCTGCTCTCATGAGACCCCATCTGGAATAATGCATCTAGCTCTGGCTCCCAAATACTAGAAAGAAATTGATCTATTGGATGAAGTTCAGAAGAGGGTCACAAAAATGTTCAGAGGGCTGAAGCACCTATGGTAGCAAGAAAGGCTGAGAGTTGCAGTTGTTTATCCTGGAGAAGAGAAGGCTTCAAGACCTTATTCTGGGCTTAAAGGGGGCTTATAAGAAAGATAGGAACAGACTTTTTAGTAGGGCCCTACTAAAAATAAAAAGAACATGGTTTTATACTAAAGGACTAGATTTAAGGAAGACAGAGAGGTGGTAGGTGCCCCATTGCTGGAAGCACTGATGGGTCTTTGAGCAGCCTGATGTAGTAGAAGATGTTCTCGTCTCGTCTGGGGCATTGGAACTAGATGACCTTCAAAGATCTGTTCTCACTCAAACCGTTTTATAATTCTGTGATTCTGTGTTAGCTCATACCATGCCTGGGAGGCACAAGTGCAACACTCCTACTTGTTAACATAATTCAGTGATTAATGGTATAAGTATCTTGTCGGTAGACATGCTTTGCTGTGTGTCTGCCCCAGACACTCTGTCACCACGTGCATGATTACCTTAGTAAACCCCTGAACTTTGTGTGTGGAGGAACACCAAAACCCATCTTTTTCACAGACCTCTTGAGATTAACAGGTGTATTCTGAGCTACCTGTTTCTGAGTGAATGGGTACTTGAGCTTGGGTTTCTGTGAGAAATTTGAAGGGAACAATTTCCTGTGAAAAGGTTGGAAAAGTTCTTCTTCCTGTAAACAATTTCCAGTGGAAGTGCTCTTGGCCTTCCTTCATCAGAACTTCCATCCTGAGCCTTACCCCAAAGAAAGATTCTTTTGTTGAGCTAAACAATGTGGCCACATGAAGAAGTGGGATCAGCTCCCACTTGCAGGATAGGATTTCTCTCACCTAACTTTAGCTGTCTAAACCCAAGGTGTCCAGTCTAAACCCATCATTCAGCATTCTGCTAATGACCCCAGGGAGATGGAGGCACCTTCTCAGTGCTGTTCATTCTGTCTTTGGGCAAAACAAATGGCTCTCAGGAGGTGACCAGCTCTCCCATGGCTGGAAGGGGAGCCCACAAGCAAGCTGTGTGCAGACCTCTGGTGTGGCTATGGCTAATTAGGTGAGATGAATCCCACCCCAAGGAAATTGAAGGAGCTAATGAGTTGCTAGAGTGTGTGTTTATGGAGAGCTTGCCTGTACAAAGCGTGACCATGCTGGGGGCTCTTTGGGTAGCTGTAAAAGATGAGGACTGAAAAGCTGAGTATTGCAAGTCTTTTGTTATTATAGCCATGCTGTGAAGCCTTGGTGATGATCAACCACTGAATCAGTTTATTACATCTCATTTTACACCTAAATGGCGAGATATCATGGAATTTCAAGATCTGTTAGAAATCAGCTCATGCTTTAACTTATTTTTTTAGACTTCACAAGGTTAAAAATGAAGTGATAACCCTGTAAGTGATAACCCTCTGAAATACTACAGAAAACAGGAATTGACTCTCTAATCCCAAATAAAACCTTGAAATTTTTTTCAATGGCTTAAATAAGACAAAACTGCAGTGCAACTATGAAATGTTCTGGTTTTTTGTTTTTTTTTTTTTTTTTCCTTAATTTGCCTTCAAGGTCACATAATCTGGCTGCTTCTAATCAAAACAGGATTTATCATTTTAGGAGACATCTGGGTTGGTTTTTGTTTGTTTGTTTGTTTGTTCTTTCCTCCACAAGTGTGGGTTAATCTAACCTAATCAAATACGTTGGCTTTGGTCAGATGTGTTGGCAGCTCTGTCTTTTGAGTTGGGGGCCATGCAGGATTTAACAAGCAGCTTGTCAGGCATTTGTTAGTTCTTCTAAAAGGTGATTATTGCCAAATGCACATTCTCGGTGGCTCATTAAATGCTTTCACGTGACAAATCCGTGCAACATTTTGTGTAAATGAACCTGGGGCTGTCACTGTTTAGAACAAAATGCTAAATATTTACTGGCAAAGCAAGCTATGAGTATAAATATTTATACCAAGGTACAATAAAAAAATACCATAAAACTGATATGTTATAAAGAATTTATGTGTTGAAACAGTCAAGGCTGTTACAAAAGATGTGCTATTTCATTATTATATTATGTGCGGAGATCACAGTGTTTAGGTGCTTAATTTACTGCTATCTGGCCTTTGCTGTTTGGCTCATTAATCTGTCAGGTGAAGGAGTCCTAATTGTGTTTCTTGTAACCTGGCAAACTACAGAGAATTGCGCTCGTATGGGGGAGTAGATCTTGAAGATTTACTGGCCTGTTGCTAATGGTCCCACAGGGCTCAAAAATGTAAAAGTGTACACAAGAGCAGAAAATGTTTGTAAGAGGAATCTGTCTTGCTAATTGCACTGAATGCATCCTATTGTTCTGAGATAAGAGGAGAATAAGCAATGGTTGATATGAAACCACTGGCAGGACACTTGTGAGGCAGTAATTGACTTGGCTGTATGCATGCTGATACACCTGTCCTGAAACGCAGTGTCCAATCAAGATGACAAGGAGCCTGTCTCTCCTTGCTGCTGTCCCCACTCCACTGTGGTCCTTACCTGTGTGCTACCAGGTTGCAGCCAGCACCTTCACTGTGATGAGATTAAGGCCACATAACAATGGTCCTTTTTTCTATCTCTTACCACTGATTTGGATTGCTGAAATGCAAAAGGTTGATGTGGAGTTAATAGAAATCATAGAATAGTTTGAGTTGGAAGGAACCTGTAAAAGTCATCTAGTCCAACCCCCTGCATTGAACAGGGACATATTTAACTAGATAATGTTGCTCAGAGCACCATTTAGGGGCATTTGACCTGGAATGTTTCCCGGGGTGGGGTGTGTAACATCTCTCTGAGCAAGATATTCCATCATTTCACCAACCTCACTGTAAAAAACCTGCCTTCTACCTGCTCTAAAGCCTCTTCTCTTTTATTTTAAAACCATCACCCTATGTTCTGTCACAACTAGTTCTGCTAAGACAACTGTCCCCATCTGTCTTATAGGACCCCAAGATAAGAAACAGTTAGTTTGGGGGTTAAATACTACCCAAGCATTAAAGAATGCAATTCAAATTTTGCAGCTTCTGGCTTATATGGACTTTGTGGGTTACCAATTGTCCTTACAATGAAATGTCCTAACCCGCTAGCTCCAGTATCCTGGGGAATTAGTGCAATTGCCTTTTCTTATGCTAGGTATTACTGCTGGCCAGTGACCAAGGCTACATACTGGACTAGCTGGATCTTACATGTGATATAATTATATGAGTTCTGTATATAAGAATCATCTCTGTTGCCAGTTCCAGTTCAATAGCAAAGTATGGGGCTTATATAAAGAAAAAGAGGAAAGGGGGAAAAAACAGGATGAGGAGGAAATCTGGACTTCTGGATTGTCACTTGAGGTCTTGGATCACAGCAGTGTTCTCTTTTACTTCTATCTTTAAATGAAAACCAAAACATTGTTTGACTGTGCAGACATGTGGGGTCTGTCAGTGGGATTATAGTTTTGTACATAACAGGTGTAACAGGGACATAGAGATCCTGTTGATGGGATAGCATGAAAGTAACAGAGATACAGAAATTATTCCTAGCTGTTATAGGTACCTCAATCTTCTGATGTATTTTAATTTCTCCTTGTTGCTTTGCACTTGTAGTCTTTACTGTATATTTTAGGCTTTGGGGAACACCCAAGGGTGGTGGCAACAGCTGCTGGCTCAACACAGGTGCTTGTGAGATGGTGAGACTGGCAAAATTTCGGGTGATCCTAGAAGTAGACCAGGCTATACATGAAAAAAAATGGGGGGGAAGGGGAGGAAGGCATTTTAAAAGTCTCAAAATTGAGACCTCTGGGAAATTCCTTCCTGGCCACAGCTTTGATGTGCAGTTTCACTCTTAGGAGCCCAGTGTTGTGGTTTTACAGTCAGCAATGAGCACATCACACTGAGAGTGCAATGGAAAACAGGTGCAGGTACTAGTGACTTCAGCAATAGTGACCCTTTTGAAGGTAGGAAAAACTATTTCTCCTTCAATATATGGATGTGATATATTAATACAGCCCACTGTAGTCAGCTGTGGAAATCCCTGCCTCGAGAAACTTGCTGTCTAATTATTTTACTCTGATGTGAATTTGAAAGTGAAAATACACAGCATCAAATACACAGATTTTGTCAAAATCGCTGTCAGTGTAAAGCCTGTGAACTAGACATTCAGCCAATGTAAACTAAAGTAGACATAGTGGATTATTCCATTTTACACCAGTGAAGGGTCTGACTCTACTATTCTCTGATTTTGACCAATGTTTTCCTCTGGCTCAGCATTTGATTAATATCGTGGACTAGCCCATAAAGCAGACTTTGCAAGATGTGATCCATTTAATCAGTTTGTCAGTTTTATTTTGGAGACTCAATGGAAAAACAAAACTCTCTGCACGATTATTGATTTAATATGCTTTGTCTTATATTCCCATGAAGACAAATGAATAAATATTTCTGTTGTGTGAAGTGCTGGTAGAGCATTATCTTTATGCTTGGGAACAATTCATGTGGGAGGACCATGACGTGTACTATCAGTGTATTGCTAGGTGATTTTGAATACTAGCAACGAAATAGACACTAAAATAACATTAATATGAAAACAAATGCAGAAAGGTATGCTTACATTTATACAAACATACCTTTGGGTGCCTTTTGCATGGTGTTTACTTTCAGAGCTATTTAAAGATATTGTTCTTCCTCTGTAAGTGGTTTTTCTATCTTAGGCTGATACGAAACTGGAAATGTTAGGCTTATATAAAGAAGTGTCTATTTGGGCCCAGGTGCTCCCACTGATTTTGGAGGAGAAGCAAGGGAACCTGCCAGACAGCAGAGAAAACCTCTGCTAACTGTTGCAGTCATGCAACAGCTAACCCAGTATGGCAATAGACACAGCATTCCCATGAAAACTGGAAAGTTTAAAACACACTGATGTATGGAATAGCACTATCAATTTAAAGGCTGAGTTGGTGTCTAGTCTGAGTGACATTCATCCCACCAGCTTTATATGCCACAGCTATCTAGATCTCTGCTACATCTGGAACAGTCCCTGCAGAGAAATTGAGACTACAGGCTTGGATCAAGTGCTGTTTTTTTCAGATGAGATGAATTGTGCTGCTGACATACACATTCCTTTCCCAGGGCAAGTTGGAGAGCCCAGAAAGGTGCCTAGCTTAATTCTCATTTACATTGGAAAAGACAGTGTCACTGCTTCTAGAGGGAAGGGTATGATTAAATAATTCAAAGTGAGAAAATTGATGAAATCAGTTGGCAAAATTCAGCAGCACCAACACTCCACGCTAACAATTCTCCTAGTTTTCAGAAAATGGAATTGTTGATGCTTCCTACAGTTTATTGTACCTTAACTTAAGGTGTTGGGAGAGGAATTTTTACATTTACAACACAAACCCAGATTTATAATTGCTTTCGATTTAATCCTAGTAGTCTACCTAAACAAAGTTTCCATTTGAGTTCATACTGGTTTAATGAAGTCATTTTAATGCAACTTTCGATGAAAATTGCTCACACAAGATTATGGCACAAAAGCAAAATCTTTGTTGATTACTGAAGATAAGCCCAGCAATTTCTGCTTAAATTTTTGTTCCTTTTTGTCCTGTAGCTTAATTTATTGCCTGTTCACTAACAGGTTCTCCAGACCTCCCCCACGAGACTTGTCTTAATTTATAGGCGCTTACTAAAGCCAGTAGCAGGGCTACTAAGAGTGAGGATGGCAGGAGTGAACAGGCTGTGTGGCGTTGTCTCTGCTGACTGTGGATTGCCAGGTGGACACAGCTGAGCTGGTGATCACAGGCTGACTGTATGCTCCATGGAAAGAAGTAATCACTTCTGGAAAGATTTTTCTACCTAATTTAGGTACCTGCTTTAGGATAAGGTAAATTTGGCATTGCTAGCTTCTCTCCACTGACTGAAAAAATAGTCTAGATGATTAGGGGTAAAGACTGCATTGTAATGAGGTAGCATCAACTCATACATCAACTACCATTTGTTATTGAGAACTTAATATCACTGTTAAGGCTCATACCCTAGTAGTGTCCAGGCACTGAGCTCCAGTGATATCAAGTGGGATCTAAATAAAAATTAGTTGCTTACATAATTCTGACCTTGTCCTGCGTGTCTTCTAGAACTTCAAAATGCTATGCCTTTAGATTAGAAATTATAATGTATATTTGTATATAACCTTGTGTAACTTTTTAGAACATGCTGGAACAAAAGTAATAGATATTGGCAGGCAGATATTGCATTTTTTGTTTTCTTTAGTAGTTGTGTTTACTTCAGCGTGAATTGTGGCAAGTGAGAATTTGCATTCACACTTAGTGCAAGCCAGCTGCAGAGAAACAGTTGCTGAAAACTGCCTGCAGTTCTGGTGTGTCCCAGTTTAAATCTTAACCCTGCTTTTTGCCAAAAAAAAAAAAAGGTGTTGGGAATCAAGAAAAGAGCAGGAAATTCTGGATTAGACGGCACATTTACACCCTTCTTTACATTTCCTAACAGTAAGAAGTCCAGACAGCTTTCTGCGTTAAAAAACCCGCAACACAATTTCCTCTTGTTGCACTGTTGACCGAAAAGAAGACAGGATCTTGCTGGCAGTCTTCTCAGTTTGGACTGGTAGGCTGTGCCAGGCTTCCCACTAGAGACAAGGACACACATGTCAGAGGACAGCACTGATCATCTTCTGGCTTCAATAAATGCTGCTTTACTTTCTCCACACACCTGTACAGGCCCCATCACACTTGTATCCCACTCTTTATGATCTGAATGAAGGAGTGAATTTGTCCTGTGATTCCCTGCAGAAAGCATTCTTGTTCTGCAAATACTTTTGCGTGGAAGAAAGTCATATTCCTGGCAGATAGGCAACAAGAAATGTTTCTATTTTGCCAGTGGCTAAACCATTGTTGTTAGTTACACCTGCATGATGGCCTGTTTAAATAGAGAAAAACAACAGAAAATACAGGAAATGCTTACTGATTTTTGCCCTGCCTTCCCAGCTCTGATGTTGACCCTAAATGAAGCAATTTCTTTTGTATCTGAATTCCACATCAGTGTCACTGTTGAAGAGCTGTTGTCCCAGTCACCAATAGCAGCATTAAGAAGCTGTAGCTGCAACCTTGTATTATGCAAAAATAAGACAAAAGGTTTATTTCTGCTTTTTGACACTAGCCTAGGGCAGGCTAAGCGATCGGCTCACCATCTCAACATGTTTAATTATCAGTTGTTGGGCAGATGGAGGCAGCCTTTTATAGGCAGCAATGTTGGAGCACAGAGTAACTGTGCAGTGCAAGTTATAGACTCAGAATGGTTTGGATTAAGAGACCTTTAAACATTATTTAAGTCAATGTTCCTGCAGTGAACAGGGATGTCCTTAACTAAAGCAGCTTGCTCAGAGCTATGTCCAACCTGAATGTTTCCAGGGATGGGGCATCTACCACCTCTCTGGGCAGCCTGTGCCATTTTTTCACCACCCTTATCGTGAAATATTTCTTCCTTATACCTATCTTAAGCTTCTCCTCTTTTAGTTTAAAACCATTACCTCTTGTCCTGTCACAAGAGGCCCTGCTAAGAAGAATTCCTTTCTTATAGGCCCCTCTTTGAGTACTGAATGTTCACAATAAGATCTCAATAGAACCTCTTCAACAGGCTGAACAATCCCAACTCTCTCAGCCTGGTTTCATAGCGGAAGTGTTCCAACCCTCTGATCATTTTTCTGGCCCTTCTCTTGACATGTTCCAACATGTGCTGAGTCCAGAGCCAAGCCTGACACAGCACTACAAGTGGAGTCTCACGAGAGCAGAGGAGCTGCTTCCCCTCGACCTGCTGGCCACTCATAGAATCATAGAATGGTTTAGGTTGAAGGGACCTCACAGGCAGGGACACCTCCCACTAGAACAGGTTGCTCAAGGCCTCATCCATCCTGGCCTTGAACACCTCCAGGGAGGGAGCAGCCACAACCTCCCTGGGCAACCTGTTCCAGTGTCTCACCACCCTCACTGTAAAGAACTTCCTCCTAACATCCCATTTAAACCTCCCCTCTGCCAGTTTAAACCTATACTGTTGGCTTTCTGGATTGTGAGCACAGGGAAATACACCTTGTCCATGAGTGTCTGTCTTGTGTGAGCAATAACAGGACAAATCATACTTAGGTGTTTCCACCAAGTTCACAGGGCAGATGAGCTTAAACCAGCAGTTATGCAGGTGTTTTCACTGCTGATCCTTCAAAATACTTCTGCTATTGGCACCTCTCACCAGAACAGGCTTTTTTTTTATTGTAATGCCATGTTGAAAAGAAATTAAATGTTTTCCTAGCACAATGTCATCACAGGCATGCCAGCTGTTGTTAACATGCCTATGTGCTACATGATTACATTGAGAAAGACAGTGGACCACAAGGAGGTTTCTTGCTGGGAGGGCAGTCTGTGTAAGGAATAGGATGAAGTACAACTTGAGTGATCCTTAGGGTCGCTTCCCTTGAGTCTCAGTCAGTGAGAAGCCATTTAATGCATAATGCTGACATAGTTTAGGACAGAAAATGAAATTTATTGCCCTATTAGATTAAATGATGTTGGAATGGAAAATAATTCAAATGTATACACACAACTGGAACTTGGACAACACATTGGACTTAACACCCTTTTTTCACAAGCAATTCCAATTTTTTTTAAATTATGAAAGAAAACATATTTACTCTTTTTTTTTTTTTTTTTTAGTTTAGTTTTTGCTTAGCACTGTGAGCAAAGGGAATCTTTAAAGATAAAAATTATTATTTGATTATTAAGGAGTCATGCCCAGTCCAACAACACTGATCCATCATATGTACAGCCCTAAGGTGCATAAAAGCTCCATTCAGACTCTGGAGGATGAATGCCTTTTGCTACATATATGGGATAAAAATTTCCAGTGAAATATTAGTAGTGTGGCACACCCAAGAGGAGCCACTTGATGGGACCTTGTTACAGCATGGCCCACAAACAGATAGATCACCTGAACACCATGGAAGAGACTAGAACTGGTTTAAGCAGTGTGTGTGGGGATTTCGGAATCTGACCGGCTGTGGGGAACCTTCATGATAAATGATCTAGGTATTTGAAATGGTTGTGCTAAAATTCATTACATTCCCTCATCTCTGTAGCTCTGTATTTAGCAATTCTGAAGTTTTACTTAAGAAATTGTATCTTTTTTTCCTGAAATCATATTCTGTATAGCTCATTTTTGTTATCCCCTTTTCAACCTTATGCTCTGAGACCTGTCTTTCTCTTTTGGTTTACTGTTCAGACTTGTTTATTATAATCGCAATTATAATATCTGAGCAGTGAAATGTAAGCCAACTCAATTGCTCAAACTGCTATTTTTAATTAAAAACACACAATAATTTAAGAATTTTTTTCTCTCCTATTTCCTCATACCTTTGTTGTGTATTTTTCATTTCCCATGGCTGCTGAAAACTGAAACCCCAGTGCTTTGGTAAGGTACTGGGGTACTTCCTTAAAATTAATTGGTGTGTTCAACTTAGAGCTAAAGACATGTGTGCACTCAGAAAATACTGTTACTTGGTATTCTCTTCAGGTGTTTCTTGCTACCACTGCCCAGAGAAAGTTGAGCTCCATGGTACTAATTCTACCTAATTCCACACTTCTTTATGTCATTTACATTTGGTAAATGATATCTGGAGTACAAACAGGGTTGCTTTAGGCACAGAAATCACTACAGGAGCAAGTTTAGATATTTCAGAGCAAAACAGCTGCTTGCTTTTCTGTGTTTCTACCACATTCAAAGAAACAAGGTTTTGTATGCATATTCCTTAGTTAAAAAGGATTACACTGAAGAAACAGAAAAGTTTCTTCTAACAGAAACAGACCCTCAAGAGTCCAGGTATTAACTAACTGTTCAGGCCAGAGCAGCTGTCCTCGTTTACAGGCGTTGCCTTCGGATGTGATTTTCTCACTGAATTTATCTGGAGGCTTGTTATCCTGCAGACAAGGCTGGGACATTTTTGTGGTTAGCAAAAGTTCACACAGCTATATCAAACAGTTTGAAATATTGTTATACTTCATACCTCAGGGATTAAAAGAGTCTTTGGCTCTTGAAATCTTGATTGCAGTCCCTAGAAAGAGGACAGAGGTGGCACACAGTATTGCGTGCTTCAGCAAAGCTACACCTCCTCCAGAGGTATGTGATGCTGACCGCTTTCTGAGGCAGGATTTCAAGCTTGTTGGACCTCAGGTCTTCAATTCAGGGTGGTAATGCTTATGTTCCTGACATCAGTCTGTACATGCCACACATCTAGACAAATACATGGGGAATATGTTTCCTTCATAAAGAGGAAGCCTGGATGGAAAAGATTTCTCCTGTCTTTATGCTGCCAACCTTCTTCTCAGTGTAGATGCCCAGAAATGACAGAAGTCCCCAGACAATTGTCCATTCCAGCCCAGAAGTTTCAAATTCAGTTTGCAATAGCAAGAAGAGTGGTGATGAGCTCTGAATTTCTCCTTCTTTCGTTTTAGCTCATGTCTGGATATGTGACTATTTATTACCAGAAATAATGATGTGGGAACAAACAGCATTTGTATTCTGCTGGTAGCTCCTATTCCAATTGTGCATTGGCTGCTGGAACAACTCTAGGGTTAATAAATAGTCTCTCTCTCAAGCGTGAGGCCCATGGTAGTGCTAGACCAGGGAAACCTCTGCTACAGGACATGGTAAAATGCAGGCAGGGACTACATTTCTCTCTATCCATCCATTTAGATTTCTTGATAAGGATTGACTTTGAACGATATCATAATCCAGAACTTGTTCCACCTCCTTCTGTCACGAACACTTGTCATTTCTTCCCTTTTGACCTCACCCAGTGCTAGCAAAGTAATTCAAACGGAACAGCTGTAGTTGGCAAAGTCTGTTTGCTGCTGATAAATGGTGCATGTGATGGATGGCTGTGGTCTTGAGGATGATGGAGGTGAACAGCAGGGTGCTGCATGGATTTGTGCTAGCAGCAACATTATTTAATACTTTTATTAATGTCCTGGAAGGAGGTGTAACCAAGTACATTAACTAGGTCTGCACACGACACTGTGCTGGAAAGAACTGTAAACCAAGTGAAGACAGAGAAATAACACTAATGGAAGCAGAGGTTAGAAATATGAACGGGAAACAGAATGAGATTCTGTCTGGAAAAAGGCAAACTAATAAATCTGGGAACAATAATCCAAAACACAGATATTTAACAGAAGGGTAAGATATCTTTAAAAATACTGTCCTCCTAAAAGAGCTAGTGATGGTGGTTAAGAGTGACTAGACAATGACTTTATCATGTGAAAGGATGTGAAAAGACAATTTTGGTTTGTAGGGTAAATCCAAAGGTATGTTGCCCTGGCGTAAGGGTTTGCCCGTCCTTCTAGGCATGACTTTCTATAGCACTATGAGATCTTACCTCCAACCTTTATCTGTGAGTAGAAGCTCACAAGCAGAAAACTATCTTTACAGCTGACTCTTCACAGAAACACAGATCTGGATGGCATCTTATGGACCATCCAGTCCTGAGTCTGCTTATCGTTAGAGCAGTATTGATTCATGGAACTCTCCTGTCCTTTCTGCACTACCCTTCTACAGCTCTGCTAGAAGTCTTCTCTGGTGGTAGTTTTGACATCAAGAGCAGAAAAATGTGAATGAACACAAGTGAATGCAGTAAAACTGTATGAATGGCTAAGGAATTAGTTATAAGCAACATATTCTGACACCTGTCATGTTTGTGTCAGTTAATTCAGTTGCATAAACTGAAATCAACAGGCATTAACATGTGGAAATAAGTATTTGCTAAAGGAGGACTTAAAAGCACTGCAGGAATCCTCAAATGGGACAAAACAATCAATAAGTTTACTAAATACCCAACCTTTACCTAAAATGATTTGTGATAGACTGCTTAAGAGTCTGAAAAGCATGTGGTCATTGCAGTTGCCCATTCAGCAGCATGCTGACGTGTGTGCAAACCTCAGGGGTGTGATGAAATATAAAGGTAGATGCAGCAAGCTGGAAATCTGTCCCATATGTACTCACTGGAAAGCAACCATCCCTCACCCAGGAGAGCTTTTATCTCTGAGTGGAAGGGATGCTGTGAAAGTGCTCACTGGGATTGCAACTGCAGCATGAGCACCGGGGTAATTGCTTGCTGTACCTCTAAAAATGCATCCTGCTGGGAGGTGGTGATCCAAAAATGGGAATGAAATTATTTAAAGTGGTAACTTGCTCTTGGTATTGATGATGAGTAATTGTGTATTCATGAAATACAGCTGCTATGAGCTGCCTTTCCAGAGGAATTCTTTGTCCATCTGAAGAGCTGAGTAGTAGAAGGCAGGAATTCCTGCTTTTTTGTAATGAAAACTAATGATTGTTTCCGCTCTGGACCATAATTAGCAGTACCTAGTTGTACCTTTGGCCAGTGGCATCATTCCTTGTGGAAAGGTGGTCTTCTCATGCTGGACACTATCTGGGTTGCTCCCAACCTGAGATGTAAGAAAAAGCAGAGGTGGGATCCATGGGCTCAAATCCTCCACTTATAAAAATGCTGGTTGGACACTGTGGTACTCAGATATTTTTGGCTTGTTTTGTTCTGATTTAAATGGCAATTATTAAGCAAGCTGTGAGAATAAGAGGAAGGGTATGCTTCAACTGCCAACAGCTTGCACATTCCTACACTAATTCTCTCACTGTCTTGAAGATAGAGGAAGAATTAGGGCAATGTCCTATTTAGCTAATTTTTTTTTTCATCTGTAGCAGAGAAACAGAAGGGAGAAATTGCAATATATATATATATATATATAAAAATACTTATGTGTGTTCACTAAGTCTATCAAAAAGTCCTTTCCATACTGAGAACCACTTACTCTTCTGTACTTTAGGGTTCCTAGTCTGAAGGCTGAGGAATTGCTGTCATGTTGTAGAAGTTAAAAATAAAACTACCTAGCTCCAGGTAGGCATCCTCTGCTTAGTCACAGAGTGGAGATGCAGCTGCCTCTAAGATGGAACAAAGAAACCACCGGGTTAGGTTCACTGCATTAGCTCTCCAGGCTGGAGTTTTTCATACAAACCTGTCAAAAAAAGTGCTAAGGAGCTGTGTTAGTGTCAGTGTACAGGAAAACGTCTGCAAGAATATTTATCTTCAGTCAAATCTCTTTATTCCTAGAAGTTCTCTGATACAGATACTAAACTACTTCAATGCTTTTTGTGTAGTAACAAAATAGAGGAAAAGAATATGTGTGCTGTATGAAACACCTGGGTATAGCATATGTTAGCAATTTTGATTAACTATTTCAGTCTGTTGTAAACAAGAATATCAGTTAGAAATGTGCAACATGAATGGTCCAGTACAGGAGCTCAGTTGTTAAAATAATCCTGTATCTGTGTATCCCTGGATGATCTTTCAAAACGGAAAAAAACATTCTAAATGAGAACATGAAATTTAAGAGGAAAGTGAGCAGGACCTTGTATTATTCTCCTGGATTGAACGGGGAGAGTAAAGTGATTGGCAGGACTGTGTTTATAGCTCCCACACAGGAACCACTAATCTCTGTTAAATCTCCTGAGAAACAGGAGATCCTCATAGCAGCTCACAGGTCAGTGGAAACTGGGATGCTGCAGGATACAAAAATCTTGAACCGTGTCCTGTTAACTAATAAAATCCTGATTTAGGCATTTCCCTCCCACAGAACTCCTTTTTTTGCTACTGAAATAAAAAGGAATATAGCTGAGGTAAAGTTCTCTAGTTGGGCGTCTGATCTCATTCAGACCTAGGAATATGAATCCTTTCATGTATGCTGAAACCAGCCATGCAGCTTGGGGTGTCCTGCTCCTGCTGCAGCTCTGGAGTAGAGAAGCCCATACCTAAGTTCCTAGAGCACCGTAAGAGGACTGTTAAGTGTATGTATTTTCAGGGTCAAGGCCTAACCTTACAGCTACTGAGCATTCCTTCTTATTCTTTCTTATTCTTATTCTTACTCTTACTCTTACTCTTACTCTTACTCTTACTCTTACTCTTTGTTATTCTTACTCTTTGTTATTCTTTTATTCTTACTCATAGCAATGATTTTTATTAAAGGAGTATTCTGGTACCTGTTTTACCAGACAGCCTATTACAGGGAAAGACCCTGGTGCACATGAGCTACCACCCTATCCCAACCCAGCCCAGAGTGCAGCTGGAGCTGTTCTGGAAGGTGCCCAGTATGACAAAGTGGGGAACCAGTATGCCCCAGTGCACTCACTTTTAAAAATAAGAGCAGCCTAGAGAAAAAAAAAGAAAAAAAAAAAAAATCCCATCCCTGGGCTTCTGAGATGAATGCAGAAGATTGAGATGAGGCACATGGATTAATGCTTCCTATAAAATATGGAACCTGAGTTATTTTAGCAGTTTCTTTCAGCATACCCTGAAAGTTCCTATTTCTTCCAACTGACTCTAAGCCTAAACTAGCAACTTGGCTATGGGTACCTACACTGCAGTTCTCCACTTTTCATTGCATTCTGCTCACTGGCTCTGGGGACTGGCACCTGAAACACCATGAACAGACAGCAGCAGAAAGCAAAACCCTGAAGACAGCAACTAATGGGCCATGCTAGGACCTGAAGTGACTATAAAATATCTCAGAGGTGGGATTTGAGCACTGATTCAGTTCCTCTAAGCTTTGCTAAGCAAGCCACAAACCATGCATGCTGTGCTGTTTTTATGGAAAGGGGTTTCTTGCTCATTAGCAAAAGAAGAGATGGAGAAGGCAGAAAAGGGAGATGCTAGGCAGTTTTCTAATGTTGGAGATGTGGAGAGTAGAAGTGGTTTCCAGAACTCACGCAGAGGGGCTTTACTGTATCTCTGAGATGGTGGCTGAACCTCTGTCACGGGACATTGTAGGGCACAGGGCTCATTTCTTCTGAGAACTTTAATCTGATTGAAGTGCTTGATCCACTTCAGCAGTGGAGGAAGAAGCTACTTTTTTTGCTGCCTTCAAATTCTGGGCTCATCTGTACTATAGGATACTTTCCCACTGGTTAACAAGGATGGATACTGGCGACAGGGCTCTCCATTTTTGTGGTCTAAGGTTGAAGATAAATTGATCTCTCTTGTCTTAGGGCTTACGAATGATTTTAAAGTTGATCACGGATATCAGTCCAGACCAGGGAATCCTACAGTGTACTAAAATGTGAAGTATTATTTGTTTGTGCATGAACTGAATCCAGCTCCTGCTGCACAAAATGCACTTTCAGTACATGCTGTTGTGCCCTGTAGAGTGGAATTCTGAGGTGAAAAATAGACTTTGGTAGCCATTAGTGTAAAAACAACCTCCAAAATTTTGTCTTGCTGGGTTCCACCTGTAATCTGTCTCCTTCCTATGTTCAAAGCAAATCTTGGGTCTTCAACTACTTGCTTCATAGAATTTAATTCAACAGCTACATCTGAAATAAGTATACTTATGGCTTGAAAACTGGAAAATTCTGGCTAAAATCAGCTGACATTCACTAGAATTGAAGACAGCAGAATTTGATCCTGATAAGATGCATGAGAGTTCGTACCTCAAGGTCTACCAAAACATCAATTTCTCAAAGCAGGACTTCTTTTCCCCAGTATTCCCCAACATGTCAGGTGGCTTGCAAATCTGTTCATTATCAGGGCATGTATATAGTCTGTATATGATCCACACTCAGGTCATGCAGGTTACAGAAACCCAGTACTGATTTTCTACTGCCCCCAACAGCTGCAGGAAAAAATAACATCTGCGTTGAGACTTCAAGGAGAAACCTCGTGGAGACTGAGGTTGTGCTTCCCAAGAGCCACTCAGTACTATGTGACACATTGCTGAGTTTGAGAGGGACCAGATAATAAAGGCCAGCTCTTTCGAAGACACATTAAATAAAAGCTGAGTGCAGCGTTTATGTGTGTGAACATACATGTTCTATTTCTAAAGTTTTCTTTCCACTACACAATTTGACACACAAGTGCAGAAGACTCACCTATTGTTTGCTGTGGAGATGACTGTGAAGGGAAGAATCTTTGTAGCTTGTCATCAAAGCGGTAGACAGACAGCTGTGGAACATCCACATCTGGGCATGCTGGTGCTTTATTGCATATTGCATTCCATATAAATTCCATATGGAGTCAAAATAATTTTGGACTTAGTATCTCCTCTGAGCCACTAGCTTAATTAGGAGTGGTTTGTTTTGCTGTTTTCCTAAAGGAGAGCTGCACTCCGAGAGCATTATTATGGGTTTACACATAGCTGTGCTCTTAATATCAAAGCTTTCATTTGGCTGGAGGCTTCCCTCCCTGTGGGGGAAGGGTTGCTGTGTGAGGGTTGTAGGTTACGCAATATTTTCCCAACAGAAAAGCAATGTGCCTCAGTGGAGTCTCTTGTGATAACACGTGGGAGGAAGTCAAAAGTAAGTCTGTGTGGTAAAAGGAGCCTTCAAGCAAGATAACATGAAGAGTCTCATGCAATGCAACTGTTTCAGATTGCAGCTTGATGGCAAATTTCTGTCTTCCTATTAGAGCAAATAATGGGAGATCAGATAAAACAGAAATATTCGTGAGATATCCTTTTACAGCTACAGAATGGCCACGTTGATGATAGAAGTGTTCGTTATTGGATTCAAATGGCCATCTTGTTGGATTGATTGCATGTGTCTAAGCAGCAATGATTTTAACTGGGCATTATTCTTGAACATAGTCAGAAGAAGACTGCCCAGAAATGGCGTAACTTGAGTAAAGAAGAGTAAGCCTGAGGAAAAACAACAGAGGAAAAAAAAATATTATTTTCGTTGTCCAGATTGGAGATGGTAAAGATAGACTGTGTGGCTTTGCCTTGGTTACGTAAAGCTGGCAAATAAATCAAACCTATCCCAGTTTCAAGCCACTGTATTATCATTCTACTTTGGAAAATGTAAGTACCAGGAAAAGGTTCCTTACAGTGGTTTTCAGTTAGCCAGTAAAATAGTTTCTCAAAGGAAGTAACAATCCATCTGCTGGATCTTCTGCTGTTAATTCAAAGTATTGGTTTTGCCCATGCAAATGCAAATGCAATTGCAATGAGACTGACACCAAATTCCTCTTGAATTTTGATCTAATATTGGTTATGCTCAACAGAGATATAGTACATATTGTTAGGATGGGATATTTGCATGAAACAGTGGTAACAATCAAAACTGCACATTAGGAGTGGTGAAAGAAAGCATTCTCTTCTTCCTCTTTCACCACCACCATAGGAATCCTGTCCATATACACATCTCTGCCTTTGTTTTACAGTACAGGAATGAGATGCAAGAAAGTCATGCAACATAAGCAAACATCCTTCACCAAAAGAGCAGTGCTGAGATGTTGATTATGTCTTCATTTAAATGTGCTCTGCACACTTTCTACACCACAGATATACTTGCAAATGTATGCACAAGAATGGAAAATCTGACAAATAATTTTCTGTGGGGACGTAAAGATGCAGGATAAAAAACCTCTAAGCTGCACAGTCTTTAAGGAGCAGTCATCCACTGAACTAAAGTTATATCCAATCTTACAGTATCTTGCTGATAGATGACATAAAGCAAAATTGTTACTTAGAGAGGCATGTTGATTGGCTTCATGCTGGGTGTGCATGGAGAAAGACATCTAAACTCCCTTTTATTCAGATTCAATTCCTAAGTCAATCAAATAAACATAATAATAATAAGGTTAATCTGGTCTTTACTCATTCAAGAGAGAAAAGCAGAGGTGTGGATCTAATTAGGTAAATATTGTAAAATCTGCTTGCATTTATCTTTTGCCACATCTCCTGGTGCAGTCTTGGTTCAGCATGCTTAACGCAGTTCTTTTCATTCTGAACGATTTAATTCTGGGGCTGAAACCATTCGAGATTTGTTTAAACAAGAAAATCTTGTTTTCTTTGGAGCATTTTGAAGTAGGCATAATTACAGTGTTGCAAATGTGATGCTCTGCTTAAGGAGCTGTCAGCATTTCCATGTTAAACCTCTATTTTTGAGGGTTAACAGAATTACCAGAAGAAAGGGGGGGGGGGGGGAAGAAAAAAAAAAAAAAAGGGAAAAAAAAAAAAGAGGAAAAAAAAGAAGAGTGGAAAAGAAGGGTCCATTATGGCCTGAAACTTGGTGTTTAGGTTTTTAATCCAGGAGGGAGGTTTCGAAATCAAATTGTGCAAAATTAATTTGCACTGTGTGCTTGCAAAACTGCTCATGTCACTTTTTTCATGCTTTTTTTGAAGAAAAAAAAAAATCAGCCCACAATAAAGCCCACTTATTTTGCTTGCTTCTACTGTACACTGCTCTTTAAAGTTAATGTCATTTCCATACAATACCCTCAATGTAATGTGCCTTAGAGGCAGCATAGATTGAATAAGTGACTTGGAGCCAGGGACTCCCAAGTTTATAATTTAGCCGCTGACTCACTGTGTGGCCTCAGGCAAACCACGTACGTAACTTGTATGTCCTCATCTATGGTATGGTCTCAATTTTCCATTGTGTTGCACAACATGTAAGGAGTTCTGCTCGTGTTCAATAGGAGCTTAACCCGATGGTGAGTGGGTTACTGGATCCTTGTAGAGGATACGAAACTTAACACAGCTCTCAGGTTTTGTCTGTTCAGTTCAGTCTGCAGGAGATCAGTCTTCAGCGAGTTTGTCCTGGTGGCATTTAGTGGAGGTGTCTCCATCTGTGATTTCAGAGTCATTGAGAACAGTTTGTCTTGGTTCTTCAAAACATTCTTCAAAATGGAGGAGGTTGTTTTGACTGAACATGTAGGCTACTTTGTACTGGACCTCAAGGAAATTCTGCTGATGTTGACTGTCTGTGTACAACTTTAACTCTTTATGTGTTTCTGCATTGTGCCTTCATGTATGAGAGTTTCCTCCACCATAAAGCCTGTTTGCTTTTGAATACCATGAAGAGCCAAACTCCTGTTACACATTATTCTACTCACATGGAGAAAAAAAGCATAAACAGCTTGTTTAGGCAGTTGATGAGGGATCTGAGAGATTTTTTTTTTTCCTGAAGATCAGCAGTCTCTAAGAAGTAGCTCCTTCAGCATTTAGCTAGGATAGGGAAGGGCCCTTTTGCAAGTACTGGCCTAGTGTGGACCTTTGTGAATGGTAGTGCATTTGTGGGATCATGATATAACATAAATTTAGAATAGACTGGTTTGATTATCATTTCCAGTCCTCCACGTTGCAAGCAAATGTACACTGTTGGTAAGTTCAGATGTGTCTGCAGAACATTTGCTTCCCAGATCACAACACATCCCGTCACTTGGCCCCTATAGCCACCTACAGATCTATAATAGAACATCAAGACTAGCAGCTGAAATTTCACAGAAGGAGAACTCAATGGACAAGAACAGTACAGACATGGTTAAGACTGGGCAGATCTAGAGAGACAGTGGGGGTCACAGCCAGACTTCCCTTCTCTAAAGTGACCTTTGTTCAGCTGAAGAGGATCATGAAAAATACCCTGACATCAAAAAACATCCTCCCTCTTCCTCATCCTGTGTCAACACAAACTGCCAATATGTGATCACTTTTGGACCTCATGCAAGCATCTGTCTTGCACAGTATCTTGCAGCACAAGCCGTGCAGATTCAATGCACATTTTGTGAAGAACCATGTCTCTCTCTTTTTTTTTTTTTTTTTTTTAATTCTTTCACTTCACAGTTTCATGTGGTGCCTTTGTGGTCTTGTGCTGGAAGACAGCTTACCTCAAAGGGAGCTTTGTGTGATAGATTCTTAGTTTTAATACCTATGCCCTTGCTCTGTTTTATATATTGTCCATGTAGCAGTACTTATGTGGTCCCACTATCCTATATCTGTGAATATGAATGATAGTGTACAATGTCATCTAATATACATGGGATTATGAAATACAAGAAACCCACCATGATTCAGTATTTCCTGTCACTTAACAAAATGGTTCTACATCTCTGAGCAGATGTGTCACTAGAACAAGGACCTGGATTTGTGCCATGCTCTTAAACACTGATATTAATCAATTTGGGTGTCAAACCAAACAGCTGGAAACTTATAACAGAATGAGATATTCTCAGATTTTGGGGTTTTGTGGGATTTTTAGTTAGTTTGTTTGTTTTGGGTTTTTTTGTGAATGTGGGAACTATTTTGAAATGTTTTGTTTGTTTGGGCTGTTTCAACACTAAGGTGTATTTACAGTTGTACTCCACTGACTTTGTGGAAGTTGTTTTTTTTTTCTGCTTGTTTTCTTGCTGACTGGATTTTCCTGCTGACTGGACTTTCCTGTTGGAGTGAATATCCACTGCTTCACAACAGATATACAGATCTCACCCTGTATGTGTAAGTCCAGCTAGAGCAGATTCATGTCAGGCTGGCTTGACCTACAATAATTTTAATTTGCATAGAACTGACCTGAACAATTTTTAGAGCACAATGACCCCAAGTTAAATGCTTTCCTTCAGCTCTCCAGAGAGACAATGATAACATTTCAGGAAAATAAAGCTTCTTCTAGGGGCATCACTGTCTTTGTACACAAGAAAAAATTACATCAAATAAAAAGAAAAGGAAAAAAAAAAAGAAAAGGTATGGGTGGCTCTACTTGCTTATTCTCTTGAGTTGATGTGAGTGCTGAGGAGCTACACTGCTATATCAGAAAGACTGCAATTTCAATCCATGGGAAACAAGAATGTTTGAATTCAGCATTACACTTCTTTGTCTTGTGATTACTAACCAGCTAGTCTAACAAAGGGTGAGACAAGTCTTGTAAAATCAGGTACCTTGCCAAAATCAGAGTAACCCTAAAAATTAATACCTACAAGGCAATACACATCTGGGAGTCTGCTGGAAATAAAAGCCATGTTCCTTCCTACTGGAAAACATAAAACTGACACCATGCACCAGTTTTTGCAGTGATTTTCGGGATTTACAAGATGTACTGCAAGTAGTGTTTGCTAAATCAAGACCTTTGGGTAGAAAAAAACATGGAGCAATGAGGAAGAGCAGTGTCAGCTGTTTAGGAATGGGATGTCTTGGTGGGGTGAATAAATGGTGATGTCATTTCACTGTCAATTGCAACAGTAGAAGCAGAAGGTTGGAGCGGTTTATAAATTCATATCTGGTTTGGAGGAGAGAGAATTTACTCTTATATTTAATGCATGGATGTAGTATTAAGAAGGTCTGGATGTGTGAAGCTCAACTATTGACTTTATGAAGTAGCATCTAGCAGATGTGAACCTCATGAAAGTGACTGCAATATTCATGTACAGCTGAATATTCATTTAAGACTTCTGTAATGTCACTATAGCTGAGCAAACTTTTCAAACATAGTATTCTTTTTATCTATCCCTTTTGCCAAAGAGAATTCCAGAGAGATTCCTAAACCTTTCCTTAAGGTAATTCTGCCATATAATTAAATTCAAGTGTACTCTCCTCTGGAGAGTTGAGAACACCCATGTGGCAGTACTGCAAACTATTTCAGTATCAGCTGGCAGATGATGCTGCTACTGTAGGAAACTATATTCCACCATCACTGCTCCATGGTTCCGCCTTTAGGATATGCTCATATCCCACCAACCCAGTGACATGAAGGGACCAGAGGCACAAACAGGCCAGAGCTTTGCTCCAAGCCACCTGGCCCACTAGGAAAAAGATGGCTTTTTCTTTAATAACTGATGGTGGTAGTGAGACATGAAAATTAGGACATATTTTTATTTGATATTGGAATATCATGAGCATCAGTTATTTCGGGAAGGAGTCCAAAAAATACTTGGAGTCTTATATTGCAGATGAATCCACAGGTTTATTTTATTGGGTGATTTCAGTTCTGCCAAATATTTGTAGTGTAAAGAAATCATAAAAATTGCTGGTGGTCCTCGCCTGGTGGGTACTTCTCACATATTTGAGACAGTTGTACGAACTGTGACAAAAATGTTTGATCTATTAGCTTAAAAACAAATTAGAGTCTTCAAGAGAAATAAATGAAGTATAGATGGTAGAAATACAGTTCTCTTATCTTGGAGAGACCAGGAATTTTTGCCCCCAGGCTTTATTTGCATTTAATTATCACAGTTTGGGTTTCCTCTACTGCATACATGGAGGTTTAGTCTGCCTCATTCCGTCCTCTGTTCTGAAATAACATTAGTACCTGTTAATGATTATCATTGCCAATTATGTATTATGGTTACATGCACGTTATAAGAAATATCAGTTTGTTTTAATAAATCTTCAAAAGGCAGCCTAAACCCGTGCCTTATCTCCTTTCTGCTTTGTAATTTATTTATTTTTACGATTGTGATGTATTAAAGGCACGGCATGCTCCCAGGGACTGGGAATGAGCATCTAGACCCAGGAGAATGATTGGGGGACTCCCAGTGAGCATCTCCCCTACAAAGAGAGACCAAGAGACCTGGGGCTGTTTAGTCTGGAGAAGAGAAGACTGAGAGGAGATCTTATACAAATATCTGAGGGGTGGGTGTCAAGTGGAGGGGGCAATCTCTTTTCACTGGTTAGCAGCAATAAGATAAGGGACAACAGCTACAAACTGGAACATAGAAAGTTTCACCACAACATGAGGAGAAATTTCTTCATAGTGAGGGTGGCAGAGCACTGGAACAGGCTGCCCAGAGAGGCTGTGTAGTCTCCTTCTCTGGAAGGAGTTTGGACTTGATCTCCAGAGGTCCCTTCCAACCTCTTTGGTTCTGTGATCTGCTTAGCACTTGAGTACTGAAATGGCAGACATTAAAGGTCTTATTTGACATAACTTTCCAAATGAACAGAGAAGGTCACGTGTCTCAAAGATACACAGAAAAAGAATTGAGGAATCAAAGTTTAGAAATCCAAAGACTCAGCTATATGCATAGAAGACAGGAAACCTAGATGTACAGTGAACTCATAGAGGTGTAGCATATTGCATACTATGTTGAAGAGTAGCTGATGCTCGCTGTGTAGCAATTATTCTTTTTCTAACTTAAATTATTCCTTGCTAAGATGATAATTTCATCATAGTCCTGATCTGGGAAAAGGCTGATTGCCTCACTTGCCGTTGGTGTGTTGGAAGCAAGGATAGTCCATACAAAAAGTTTTTTGCTACATTTTAAAGGAGAATTTTGTTTTGAGTTGTGCAAATTTGATGTTTGTGCTGTTTGTCCATGCAAATTTTCAGGATTATTTTAGTTTGCTGGATCAGCACCAAAATGTCCACTCCAAAGGAACTCTTTAACCAAGCATTCTTTATGTGGTCTTCAATTAATAAACAGGAATACGCCTTTCTAACCCTGTGGGTAATGATTTTTCTGTTTGCTGCTACTGTATGTAACATAAATGAATGGGGCCTTTATAATATTGTCCTTTCATCTGGGATATCAAAGCACTTTATAAATATGGACCAATTGGTCTGATGTGCAACCACTGAATTGTGGCCTTCTTGGAGGTGGCATGCGGTTGACATTCTGGCTGGCAAAGCACATATGAACACCAGAAACTGTTGCTTTTCTCATGTGGACAGACTTGGAAGTGGAGGAATGCAAGACTATCTGAATTAATCTCTGATACATACCTGCCCCAACACTGGGAAGTAAGGCTACTCCCTACTTTCTAGCTAAGTTGAAGTATAGACTCAGCTTAAAGGATGACTAAAGCATCTTCTGCCACTGGACCACTAATTTTAATTCAGTCCAAAATGGTGGCTGTCAAAAATGATTACCATATGGTAATCTGGTAAATTGCCTCAAGAAAATGAGCTTGGTGGTCCCAGATTAGTTTCATATGGGCAGGTGTCTACACTGCAAAACCACCATCATAACTGCTACTAGATGTTTGGTTTCAGAAGGGAGGTCCAAGACTGAATAGGCAGTGTTAACGCAAGCGATGCTTCTAGAGGTGTAATCTTGAGGACAGAGGGATAAGGCTATTCATATTTGTTGAGATATTCCTTGACATGGAGGACTGCTTTAGTTTCCTGATCTGCCAACTGTCTTGTATTGTGCTCTCCATCGTTATTGTTGTGGGAAGTGTTTTCTCTTACCTTTACACAGAAATCCTACCCCTCCCCTACTTCTGCCCTGTTGAATTGATGGAATAGAAAAATTCAATAGGGAGTGCGTATTAAAAGTTTTAAGTCCAGACCACACAAGCAGTCTTTGGTGTGACTTGGAAAAAAACCTCCAGGAACACAGGACTGGAAGAACCTTCTGGGTCACTGATCCCAACCTCCCGCTGCTGTGGGCTTTCACTTTGTATAATCCTTTTGAAAAGCTGACTAATCTCAAAAAATGTGGAGAATCACAGGAAACCTCGAAAGGGTGTCAAATCTATTTTACACTTCTCAAACACCTTTCACCCAGAACTTGTTATGAGTTTTGCAAACTGGTAGTTAAGAATTGCAATGCCAGTGGGAGGGAAGGATTATTTTTACTGTATTTTGGAGAGAGAATGTGGGAGACAGCAAATTTATTAAGCAAATAACATTTCTCTTTCAGATAAATCTCCTAGTGGCTTAAAAACACTAGCTCTAGTGGAGATACCCAAGTCCACTAAACCATGTCCTCAAGCATAACACCTACACATCTTTTAAATACCTCTGAGGATGGTGACTCCACTACTTCCCTGGGCAGCCCTTTCCAACAGCTGACATTTTTTTTTTTTTTTAAAAGAAAGTTTGCCTAACATCCAACCTAAACCTCTCCTGGCACAGATTGTGGGTCTTTCCTTGCATTCTACAGCTTGTAACTTGTGAAAAAAAGGCTGACATCCACTTCACTACAACCTCCTTTAAGGGAGTTTCAGGTAGTCCATAAAACCAAATCAATTAGACAGGCAGGAATTAAAATTGGAGTGTCTGATGCTCTTTTAATTTACCTTTTAACTACTGAAGTATACAACAGCGCAAGATTTTCCAGCCATCACTCTCACTATATTTTCTGTAAAGAATAGATATTGCATCCTATTTCTCTTTTGAAATAAAATTGGCATCATCATATATCACAGTTAAGTATACACCAGATGGACAGGTGATTCTGTTATAATGAAGACTGACAGCAGCAGTTCTTTTTATATATGGAAGGCACAGGTGGACTATCAAAGAGAGATGAGCTTCCTGCATTTCCACATCATGAGAAAAATGTAGCCAAATTAATCTTTGAACTCATGAAAACACACAATCCTTCTGTAGGAAGAATGAATCCTGGGAAATGTACTGTGTCAGAGAAATGTTTCACTTACATCTCTAAGCCAAATTCTACTCTCAGTCCCATTCACTCTTGACTGGATTTGACCTCAGTGATTTGCTAGCACCTTTTAAAAACTTACAAGTGTAATTGATGGCAGAGTATGGCCCTGGGGCTGTTTATCTATCAGGAGATCATGGTATAATTGTAAAGAATTTCAGCAGCATTAGGAAGTGGAGAAAACAGTCTCCACAGCCTTGAAGCACCACTGCTTAGGCACTGTTTCAGATTACTGGTGCTAAAAGTACAGGTCCACCTTTGATCAAGTGTCTTACAGGGCTTTCTGAAAATTTGTTCCTTTTGAGGCTGATCCCACTCTACTGCATAGTAGATAGAAACCTAACATTCTTTAGATTTTACAAGACATGTAGGTTGAATTGCAAGTTTGCTATAACAATCTGATTCAGCAATGGAAGATGGAATGCATGCACCCCTTCTCTCTTATGCAGATGCAATATCAGCAAAAGTTGATAAATTTGTGCTTGCAAACTTGTCCAATGAGCATTTGGCATTGGCAGAGAGAAAAATCCAGGACAAAGAAATGCATAGGTCAAAAGTTAATACAACCAGTTGCAATGAGAAGGATCAGCCCCAAAGGTTTGCAAGAGTTGGAGTAAGCAACTAGGAACTTTGAAGGATTTCATTTGCCTCTATTGATAAAGGAAGGAAGAGAAAAAAAAGTGACTGACTGAAGAATTTTTTTTTTTTCAGGTTACGGTTGTTAGAATGGGTCATTTCAGGCAGTATATTTATGGATCACATGTAAGAAAGAGATCAGCATGTGAATTATGGCAAAATCCAAGTTCTTTCTAATTTTTGTCATGGCTGACACGTGGTGTCCCTCAAGGGTGTGTATTGGGACCAGTACTGTTTGATATCTTCATCAATGATGTAGACTGTGAGACTGAGTACACCCTCATCAAGTTTGCAGATGATACCAAGCTGAGTGGTGCAGTTAGTAAGTCTGAAGGATGCGCTACCATCCAGAGGGACCTGTACGGGCTGGAGAGGTGGGCTGAGGAGAATCTCATGAGGTTCAATATGGCAAAGTGAAAGGTTCTGCACCTACTCTGGAGCAATCTTCAATACAGGCTGGAGGGTGATGAAACTGAGAGCAGTCCTGCAGAAAAGGACTTGGGGCTACTGGTGGATGAGAAGCTGGACATGAGCCAACAATGTGCCTTTTCAGCCCAGATGGTGAATTGCATCCTAGGCTGCAACAAAAGAAGCATGTCCAGCAGGTCAAGAGAGGTGATTCTGCCTCTCTGCTCTGCTCTGCTGAGATCTCACCTGGAGTACTGCATCGAATTAACATCTTTGTCAGTGACATGGACAGAGGAGTCAAGTGCACCCTCAGCAAGTTTGCAGATGACACCAAGCTGTGTGGCACAGTTGACTTGCTGGAGGGGAGAGATGCCATCCAGAGGGACCTGGACAGGCTGGAGAGGTGGGCCCAGGCTAACCTCATGAAATTTAACAAGGCCAAGTGTAAGGTCCTGCACCTGGGTCGGTGCAATCCCAAGCACAAATACAGGATGGATGGTGAGTGGCTGGAGAGCAGCTCTGAGGAAAAGGACCTGGGGGTCTGGGTGGATGAGAAGCTCAAGATGAGCCTGCAGTGTGCACACGCGGCTCAGACAGCAACTGTGTGCTGGGCTGCATTAAGAGAAGCATTACCAGCAGGGCAAGGGAGGTGATTCTCCCCCTTTACTCTGCTCTTGTCAGACCCCACCTGGAGTACTGTGTGCAGTTCTGGAGCCCCCAGCACAAGAAGGACATGGAACTG